>APFE031719169.1:0-10214 GCA_000404065.3 Pinus taeda | reverse complement strand
AAATGACAAGACCTCCTTTCCATATATAGGAGTCTAAGGGGTCATAATATAATCAGAGCCGACATAACAATAATAATGTAAGGGCACAATAATAACAATCGTGGGCTTATATGGGGCACAATAATAACAATATGGGGACTACATGGGCACAACAATATAATAAGGGAGTTGTACTAATAACAATAAGGGGCTAGACTAGTAGTATAGTGATGTAACAATGCGCAACGAGCTTCTTGTGGATTCTAGGAGCATCCCAAGAATAGATGCATGCCTTTAGTGAGTGATTTTAAAAATAAAGATGCATATTTATTCCTACAAAAATTTCTAGAGCATCCTTGTTTTGATGATGAAGATATGATTCCTACAATTGAACTTGATGACTCATCAAAACTGACCCATAATAAGTGACACCACTAATGATATGACATCTTTCGTTACTTTTCTCATGATGACAAATGAATCCTCACTTTCTCTATTTTCATGGAATCACATGACACCAAACCTTTACTCTTCTAAATAGGACCCTTTGAGATTTTTTTACCTTATAAAATTTATATGCTACTTAAAACCTAGACCTTATTGACAAATGAACTTTTTTAGACCATGATATTCATGAGATCAAGACTAATAATTTACAAATTGACTTCAAGTGCATAGAAATATTGAAATTACTAATATCCCTCTAATATAGGTCCCTAATAGGTTTTACGACACCCTCTCACCTCCTTGGGTCATTCTTGGGTAATGGTAGGTGTTACATCAAGCTAACCCAACCTCCATGGTCTCATTATGGAAATGGGGTTACAAAATTCCTCAAATTTTGACCTCCTCAAAACTAAAAACTAATAAGAGTATTGTGACCAACTAATCGAGATCTTTCCAACAATATAAATTTTATCTTAATCCTACTTACAAATCAAATGTTATGGGTATTTGAAGCTGGGCCCATTTATAACCATGCCATGTTAGGACAACTACCACATGCTACTCACCATATGGCCCATATGGCTTGCCTCATCAACAACGAAACCCTCATGGCATGCCTCATCATCTTGAACCTTACCATGACACTGAACTAAAACCTTGGCTTTACCTCACCAACCCCTAAACATGATAGAGATTGGTCGACATTATTTGACAAAACTCTTACCCATTCCCTAACTCTATTAATTGTAGTCTTCCACTTTGAACACACACTATGAACCCCCATAGTCTTGTGATGGTAATATCTTTGTCAGGTGCCAAGAAATGTTTCCATGCCCGACCTCTGTTATCCATGACTCGATCATAAAACACACCTCTTGATCCTCCCAGGGGCTAAGATGGTGTCGAAATGGCAGGATTATAACATCATCCCATAGCGACATCATGATGGAAAATTACACGTCGACTGATGGAAATATTCTCATTTCCTTGGCCTCATCACTTATGACTTGAACCGTGAATGCTAGAATCTCCCGAGATTTGTGAGCCAGTGATGAAATCATACCACCACATGGCCCTCTCTGAAGATGCCATGTGTAACTCGTAATCATGCCACTTAAACCTTCAAAAAGGCCTCTCTCATTTTCCATGTGCCATGTGATCCACGTGTCATATCATCACCATCTCAACATCATACTTCCATCTCAGCCTTGGCCTAGGTCCGAATAATTCATGCCTCCACATGCAAAATTATCACTTCACATTATAAAATTGTCTAGCTTATTATGGAGCCCAAGCTTCATACCTCCACCTAATCGTAGCCCAACCTTCTCCCACAACAACATCCGAAAAAGAAATCTCGCAAGGTCGTGACTACGATAAAAAAATTTCATGCCACTTTACTAATGGATTCTCCATTTTGTGCTCCTCCCTCCTCTCACTGGAACATAAATTGTGTTAAGGCCCCTAAGGGCCTGCTATGCGAAATACATATTCCCACCTATAGATGGTAAAACACTCTATCTTGTGTCTCTTGTCTCTTAGGACTACATCAAAATGCCAAGCGCTCTCAACTTCACCGGGTAAAATGGAAATCCCTTCATTATATAATGGAAACCACCCCTCTATCGATGTCCTTTCAACACTTAGATAGTTTCAAACTATCTCCTTTGAGCTGCAGTGATCAATAGAGAATCCTACAACTCTCATACACATACATGATGACAATGTGGCCTCACAGAGATATAAATTTAGCCTCTTGCATGACCATTACCATGACCATCTCTTGGTGAATAATGTTTTATAAGCTTAGTAACAACTACACCGGATCTTGTTGGTTCATCCATACATGACACACCATTCCATGAGTATTAACCATACATACATTTACCCAAGGCACACACATGAATACACAGTTCTCATAATCAACACATTAGAATATACACATTATTTGATAACAATACAAGCTACACAATCCTCTGTAGCTAACATTCACATTTTATTGACAACTATAGTAACAGAAGTAAACAACTTATCTTATGAGGTTATTGATTGGCGATTGAGAGTGGTACTTCAACTCTCCGCCCAACTAAAGGCTAACTGCACTGTAATTCTTTCTTGTAGTCAATCACCACCAATCAAAAGTTAGAGTCTAAGGAGGTAAATTGCTCAAGAGTTCTCAACCAGTCACTCACAAGGGTCAAAGCCCATCATATGATTCTCTACAACTCTTGAATGTAACAATGATATGGATCCCAACCAAACAACAAAATAGCATAAGGGTTTAAGTAGGGCATAGAGAGTCTCAATTCAGTATGGGAGAAGGCTACGTATGAATAAAACATTGACTTATCAACTATATTACTATTTTAGGAGTAAGAGCGCACTTATTTAGTAACTTCTTAGTGGTACTTACACCTATGTTCTCATCCCAAGGCTACACTAGGTGTTATCGGCCCAACAAGCCCTAGAGTGCCTCATCCTGCCAGTAAGTTCTCAACCTAGCTAGTTTCCAGTGGTTTAATAGCCCTAGATCAAGACATAAATGAAGTGATTATAAACAAGAAGGCCTCATGGATTTCTCAACCTGGATATATCTAGAGCATCACTACTCCAGTGAACTTTCTTCTGACATTCAGCACACATGCATGCCTAGGCCTCAATAAGATAATGCACTCGCCCAACTGCATGCCTCTTAGACATAGGAAATATCCAAGCCCATTTACATGCTTCCATGAACACGAGAAATACTTAGGAGATAATCCCAACCTCCTCATTCTCCCTTTGATGCCCCCCACACACATACATCATTCTCCCCAAATTCCACTACCTGCTTAACTTTACCTCTGCATGTTGACTTTGTCAACACGATCCATGAGGCAATCTACAAATATGTTCTATATCTTGGGATCCCATTATCCTCAATAAATGGCTACACAATAGTGAAATCCCTCCCAATATGTATTTAGGTGATAAATTAAATCCAAGGTATGGGTTACAAGCAAATACTCCTTCAGACCTTTGAAGTTGTGTCCCCTTCTCATTCTAGTCATGATTTATAATTAACTATTGTTTACATGAATTTACCATTCACAATAATATTTACAATAAGGATTAACACAGGGGTTGCCATGATCCCAACCCCCTTAGAGAACACTCTCCTTGATATTAAACATCTGAACACACACAATTTATAGTGATATTTATATATAGCCAATTCTATTTCTTTATTTGAGAGTGTAATATGCCTTTGGTCTAGAATGCACAAAGATCTTGGCTAGAACTCATCCTTTGGTTCTACTTGTAACATAGACCGATCAATAACATGATTAACATATGGTAAATATATTTGAAGTAAAGAAGCATGGAAAATATCGTGAACCTTCACTGTAGGTGGAAAGGCCAATCTATGTGCCAATAGTCCTATTCTCTCTAAAACCTAGAATGGCCCACTAAATTGTGGTGCCAACTTGGCATAATACCTAATTCTCAATGAGCTTCACTTTGGTCTAATTTGGAGATACACATGATCCACATATTTGAATTCTTTGTGCACTCTATGCTGGTATGCATATCTCTTCTCCCTTTCTTGAACTATCTTTAAGTTCTACTTGATGGTTTTCATTTTATATACCATCTATTTTAGCATATCAGGCCCAATATGGACTTTGTTCACTAGATCACTCCAAATGATAGGAGTGTTGCATTTTATTCCATAAAGAGCCTCAAATAGATTTGTTTTCAATGACTCTTGGTACCCATTATTGTAGGAAAACTCCAACAAAGGAAATAATTCTTCCCACCTCTTTAATTGGTGCATCATGTACATTCTAAGAATGTGTTCCAACACTTTATTTACCCTCTAAGTCTGTAGATTTTTCTGATGACAATTTGTTGTACCAAAAGGAAATTGTATCCCCAAACAAAAAAACAACTCCTTCCAAAATATAGAAGTGAAATTTTCATCCCTATCAGAGTTAATATTCTTAGTCATTCCATGTAACCTCACTATTTATTTTATGAAAACTTAGGCAACATCACCTATTGTATGGGTAGTCTTAACAACCACAAAGTGGGTTGTTTTTCCCAACTTGTCCACCACAACCATGATGGCATCATGTTTCTAATTTTTCCTTAGAAAAACTCGGATAAAATCCATGGAAATGACCTCCCGTTTCAATTCCAAAATGGGATTGGTTACACCAATCCCGCTAGATGTTTACATTCTACCTTTACTTGCTAGCATTCCAAGCATTTTTCAATATACTGAGCCACTTCCTCTTTCATGCATAGCCAGGAATATGACCTCTTTATGGTTGTTATCATCTTCTGATAGCTCGGATGAGTAAAATATGTTCTCTTATTATACTAATCCATAATGAGCTTCTTCAAGTCACCCCCTAGAGTATATACCACCTTACCCTCAACTTCAACAGTTCATCATCTTTAAGAGAAAAATTATTTCTCAACACCCCTTCTAGTTCTTTCTATAAGTGTTCCCTTATGTGTTGATACTGTTCATATTGTTCCTCAAACTCTTTAATATCTCCATGAATATTAAATTCACAATTACTTATAGCCACTACATGAGACAATTGTAGCCTTGTATCGAGTGCGTCAACTACAGTATTCCCCTTGCGTTTAATATATTTTATTTGAAAATTGAACTCGCTAATTAGCGCCAAACATATTGCCTGCGTGGGGTTTTTTTTTGTAAGCTTAGCAGCACCTTTCATTTGTTCATCTATAAACATACAAGTTACAAATATATAAGAAGTCCAGTGGTCTCAACCTGCCTAGTGGGAAACCAAGTCTATTAGCCACCAAATTGCATTATAAGCCATCCAAAACATAAATATTTTTAGTCTATTAAAACAAGTCTTATAAGGTTGATAGTTTGGAAACCAACTATTAAGCATAACACTGAAAACATAAATTCTACCCAACATGTATAACTTCGACCAACTAATGATTTGACGATTCCATGAAGATGGATATTTATCACTTGATCCTAGCGATTCAAATTGCTATAGACATGGGATATGCCGTTCAATGAGGCCTAGGTGTGCATTTTGATTCTGCAATTGAAGTTGAATAAGATGGAGCTCTTTTTTAATGCTTCAGAGGCTTAAATTAGGCTCAATTCGTGTTGTTGTGTTGGTGTTCACATCCATTTCTTTGGCCACTATGCATTAGATTAACCAGTATATATAGACAAATTTTCTAATCAAAGTGAGATGACCGCAAGTCTACCTAAGATCCGTTATTAGCTTCCCCCAATATTTGGGTGGTGGTTCAAGCTCATCTTTCAAATTCAACTTTGCCTCCCAGGTCACAATCAATTGTTTCACCTACGTTGGGGTCCCTTCGCAGTATGGCTAAACTATGGCCTGAAGAATATCATAGTTCATTTTTCGACCCCTTTTCCATTCAATCCTCTTCTGTGCAGTCCGACTGGAAGATGAACCAAATTCTTTACCTTTTCCTTCCAGGTGTCTACGGTATTGAGAAATGGCAACAAGAAATTCTAGTTTAATTTTTCCTTAATTAAATGTGAATTAAAATCGAACTCTATTCTCATAGAAACTTTTAAATAGTTAATTAAGTTTAATTATCTTAATTATCTTAGGAATTTCGAGTTGGAAATCTTTATTTAGTCATGTATATGTTATCCCTAAATTTTAGGGGTCTAGGATGAGTTTATTTGATTTGTAATTAGATAACTTAGTTTGATTTAGTTATAGACAATTAAACTAGTTCTAACTGTTTGTGGAACTAGTAGAGGTCTAGTAGTGAGTTAGTGCACTGGTGCATCCTCAGTGCTACTCTACCTAATTGAAGATTTCCTCATGAGAAACTCATGCATGTCAATTTAGAGAAAGACCTAGTTGAGACTAGAGTGGAGTGATAATTTACTATCAGTTGGAGAGTGATATGAGTTATACATATCATGCATGAAATTATGAAGAGGACCTAGTTTCGATTGCATACTTTTGAGGAAGAATTTTCCACATTAAATATGGGTTGATTCTCACAGGAATTGTGTAAGGAAATAGGGGCTCAACACGCAGCAAAAATTGGCTAAGTGTTGGCCAATGTGGCTTGTGAGGTAGAGAGTTGATCATACTTGTGCGGAATTTGTTCTTGTGAGAACAAGCTTTGTATTATCACTCAGATTTCTAATTAATGAAATAGATAGTCGGGGTTTTGAGCAGTGGCTTTCCCTAGAGAAAAATTGTGTTGTTTCTTTGATTATCTTCTTCTTGTCGATTATTTCTTTAGAAATCTATTGGTTTTTGTTGTTTAAAGAGTAGAGTAGATTCGTGTTTTGTGTTTTAGTACATTACATGAGTTGTGAATCTATAGGAAAATCTACATGGTATCAGAGCCGAAGATAATATACTAGAGGATATTTCAAAGTTTTGATTTTTGGGTTATAGGTGAAATTCAAATTTGCAATACATTAGGATTTCCAGACGACGTTCTACTATTTGTGGCTCGAGTATGCCTTGGAATTTAGCTCGAATTATATAGTCTAGAAGGACAAAATGGAGGCTGTGATGGAGGATAATGGCTTGAAGGAATTCGTTGATCAATACATTCTTAAGCTAGAAACATTGGATGCATAGAATCTGCCCGAATGGAAGAAGTGTGTGGCGAAGGTGAGGCAGATAATCCTTGAGGATGTTCAAGACCACATTGTCTTGAGTATCCATGGGAAGGAAATCCATATGCTATGTGGAAAGCATTGCTAGACCTATTCCATATCAAGATTGACCATAGGATGTTGGCACTAAGAGACAAACTTCGAAAAATTAAGATGGATAAAGGTGAGACCATTCCAAAATACTTAACCAAGTTCATTCACTTTCGTGATGAGCTTGGAAGTGTTGGAATAACTGTTTCCGAGGATGATATAGTGAGCCTAGCTCTCCTAGGCCTTCCCAAGAGTTGGAATAGCTATGAAGACTCTATCAATGGAAGGGAGAAGCTGCCAGATTAGGGACGACTGTGGTCAGATTTGATGCATGAGGAGATCAAAAGGAACACCAAAGATGGTTCCTTAGCGAATAAGACAAGAAAAGGGAAAAGGAAGACGTCCCATTCCAAATCAGATTCTTTCCATGGAGGTAAGAAGAAAGACAGGATGAAAGTTAAGTGCTTTAATTATCATGAGCTAGGCCATTTTTCTACAAATTGTCTACTCAAGAAGTCCAAGAACAAGTCCTTAGGAGGAGCGGCGGGTGAGGCTTTGGCCTCTCAATTAGAATTGGACTTTACTCTCATTGCATGCATGGTGTCTTCGATGATGGGTAGTGTATGGTACCTTGATAGTGGAGCTTCATTCCACATGATTGGTGATAAGGAGTTGTTTAGTGACATGGAGGAGAAAGATCTCCAGATGCATATCGAGATGGGTGACGATGGGAAGTATAGTGCTACTAGATTGGGCACGATTACTTTTCAAAAAGAGCAAGGTGCTCCTCTCACCTTGAGGGATGTTATGTATGTGCCCAGGTTGAAGATGAACTTAGTATCGGTCTCCATGCTTGAGGATAGAGGCTATGATGTGATGTTCTCGAAAGGAAAGGTGTTCCTTAGACACATAGCCACAGATCAAATAAAGAAGATAGGGATTCAAGTTAAGAATCTCTATAATCTAGAAGTAGAGGATTGTGCTGCTTTGAGAAAAAAGGAAGAGAAGATGCAGAGTCAAGATGTTGGTGAGTTGTGGCATAGGATATTGGGCCACTTGCATCATGGGGTTTTGAAAATCATGCAGAAGATCTCGACTGGTCTTCCCAAAGGTATCCTAGAGAAAATTAATACATGCAAGGGGTGTACTTTGGGAAAATACACCAAGGCTTCCTTTCACGACAGAGATAGTTGAGCAAATGTGATTTTATAGTGAGTCCATTTAGATGTGTATGGACCATTCCAGACAACATCCATGGCCAAACACATTTATTATGTTATATTTGTTGACAACTTTTCTCGTAAATGATAGATATTTTTCATGCAGAAGAAGGATCAAACTTTCACAAAGTTTTGTGAATTTAAAGCATTGGTTGAGAAAGAGTCTCCCAAGAAGGTTAAAGCTCTGAGGAGTGATAATAGTGGTGAGTATGCCTTAAATGAGTTTAATAACTTTTGTGTAGCATAATAAATTAAAGGGGAGTTGATGACACCCCATAACCCACAATAGAATGGGGTGGCTAAGAGGAAGAACATAAGCATTGTAGGGGAAACATGGGCGATGTTGCATGATCAGGGCCTACCACTACACTTGTGGGTTAAGGTATTCAACACAAAGGTTTATTTACAGAATTGTAGCCTGCATTAGATTCTTCGTATGAAGACACCAGAGGAGGCTTATTCCAGTAAGAGACTAGATGTTGGTCACTATAGGATTTTTGGTTCAAGGGTATATTTCCATGTGACCAAAGATGCACAGAAGAAGCTTGAGATGACAACAAAGTTGGGGATATTTGAGGTGTACACTGATACACATGACAACTATTGGGTGTACTTTCTGACCAGTAGGATGACGGTGGTTTGCAGGGATGTCAGATTCAATGAGGAGAAGACCATGCGAGTTTCCCTTGAGAGAGAGCTTAAGCTACATGTAGTTGAGGAGATTTTAGCTCCTAAGGTTGAGGAGCCTCAGATTGATGTGGAGCAGCCAAATGCAGAGGATCCTAGAGTGGAGACATTCACACAGGTAAAGTCTTCTAGAGATGGGAGAAAGTGCTCCAGAGAGGCTGACATGTTATTGAATTATGCATGGGAGAATGTGGGAGCACCAACATCTCAGCATGGGAAGAGGAGGTCACCTAAGAGGTACAATGGATTCATGGATCTTATAAGTGGATGCATTGAGATAGAGCCATCTTCCTTTGAGGAAGTAGTGCAAAAGCCAGTTGGGTTGATTCCATGGTGGAGGAGTATGACTCCATAGTTTGTAATAGTGTTTGGGATGTGGTCCTCAGACCGGAGGAGAAGTCAGTGGTGAGCTCCCAATGGCTTTATAAGGTAAAGAAAGTTGCATATTGTAGTGTGTAGAAGGATAAGGATAGGTTTGTGGCCGTGGTTTTTCACAGATACAGGGGACTGACTATGATGAGATCTTTTCTCCTATTACAGGTACTCATTGATCAAATATATATTGGCACTCTCAGTGTAGATGGGTTGGAAGATACACCAGATGGATAATATTCCTTAATGCGATGATTGAGGAAGAGGTGCACATTGAGTAGCCCGAAGGTTTTGAGACCTTTGACTCTAAGTCACATGTGTGCTGACTTAAGAGGGCATTGTATGGGCTAAAGCAAACACCCTGTGCTTGGTACACCAATATTAATAGCTATTTCACCACGTTGGGCTTCACCAAGAGTGAAGTGGATGTGAACCTATACCACATAGTGGTGGAAGGTAAATTCTTGATCATAGCTTTGTATGTTGACGATTTGATTCTAACATGTGATGATCAACTATTCAAGTGTTGCAAGGAGGACCTTGCAAGAGAGTTTGAGATGAAGGATATGGGGCTTATGCATTAATTTTTGCGCATGGAAGTATGGTAGGGTGATGGGGAATTGTTAGTGTCTTAGGGCAAGTATGCCAACACGATACTCAGGAGATTCCACATGGAGAGCAACAAACCCATTGAGACTCCTTAGCAAGTAATTGGAGGAAAGAGGATGCTACTTCAGGGGAAGTAGTGGAAGCTATTGTTTATAGGCATCTTGTGAGTTCACTCATGTACTTGGTGAACACATGAATGGATATGT
>APFE031719166.1:124930-198941 GCA_000404065.3 Pinus taeda | reverse complement strand
GCCAACTGCTTGCACCTCTATGGTGAAATCATTTTGAGGGCAGGGTCATCCTGGTTAGAATATAGGTTCCGGAGTCCAATTATTTGGCACCCTGAACCTGGATACCAAGCCCTGTACAAGATGCCTGAGGGTCAGACAGGCCATTTTTTTGAACACCTAGTTATGCAACATGGCTGTAGACCTCCACATGAGATCCCATCTCCAGCCTACTCTCTCACTACCTTACATGTCAACTACAATGTTTTCATGAGGGCATGAAAAAGGGTAAGCAAGGGGGTGTGTGGAGTACCAAAGAAGGTATGTTTTTGGTGATTATTTCAGCATCTTTTCATTAAAACTTATGAAACCTTTGCATCATGAACGAGGTAGATAATAAAGGATTGTGACAAAATCTGTAAGATTAATGTGCAAAACGAAAACACTGACAATTGTCATTTTCTTATGTAGGAGGAAGGAAAAACGAAAGGTTTCCGTTCCAAAGGAAAGGATAAGACCAGGTTAACCGTTGTCCCTTTGGCAGGGAACCGCATGTAAACAAGGCAAACCAAGTCAAAGAGTATCAGCTAAGGAAAGGAAATGGAGATATCGGCTCGGTGCAAGAAAGTAAAGAGATAACTGAGGGCCAACAGTTCGGTGAATCCCTCAGGATCCTTTGATCCTGAGGGATTGTTGCTATAACTATTTTTGCACCTAGATATCTCTGTCTTCGCCATTATAAAAAGGGGCAGCATTGTTAGCCCGGGGATAGCCTGTTATGTTTTTATGTAATTTATTTTAAAGTTGAGACTTTGATCATCGACTCTTTTTGAGAAGTGATCCACTATAATTTTGTTTCATGCATTAATACAAACTTGTTTCTATTTCATCTTTTATCCTGGAATAACCTCATGCGGTGTGCCCCTGGAGGCTAAGGGCCCGACCCTGGTGGAACACTTGTTCCTATATTATTACTTTTGGTTCATGCGTGGTTTGCTCATCCGCTTTATTCGGTAATCTGATATGTTCTATTATTTTACATCATAGCTCTGTTACGTGTGATTTGTTAAGTGATATTGTTTCCTGAAATAGAGGCATTATAACTCCGCAACGCATCGTTGTTTCTTTAAGTACTGATATAACTGGCTTTTATAGGATACAATTGTTGTTCAATTATAGAATGTTTTTGTTGTAACATTTGACCATTTGTATTACTGAATTCATCTTAGAAATTATATTTCCTTGCGATTGTTGAATCTATGAATGTTGTTGTTCCATTCTAAAAGACAGTCGTATTATTTATAACTAAGACTGACAATTGGATTACCAAGATAAGATTGCTATTGAGGTGTGTCGTGTGTTAAGTTACTGTATATTTATATTTGACTTTCCAACATTCTTCCATATTCTATGATGTTCTATTTCTGTGTGTTGATCAATTCATCCTTAAAGATAGAGGATTGCCATTTGATTTCTGTAGAATGCAATTGTTGTATTTAATCTTGTAGACTAAGGTGTTGTTGCTTATTAAATTCAATTGTTGTTACAATTTCCTAGTTGTTGTTCCATTTCTTATTTGTTGTTCCATTTCCTCTTATTTGCATTATTATTGCTTTGGTGTGAAGAACAATCTGAGACTGTAGTGGGCAGTGACATTTATTGTTTGGCTCCCAGATTGAGGACTTGTTCCCTGATTTCCTTTGGTCCCATCAGTTTACAAAGGGATGAGTTATTGTTACTGAACCCTTCACTGATGAATTGCTTAGTTTCCTAAATGTGTGATTTAGTCCTTAAGAGTTGTTTGTTGTAGCCAAGCATCCATTTATATTTCTATTTTTGAACACTATACTACTAGCATTAATCTGGCAAAAGATAGCCTCAGACTGAGACACTCTTTGAAATAACAAAACGTTCCTGGACTGACAAATTAATGTGAGGTAACTAGAGGTGAAAGAGACCCTTTTTACGACTCAACAGGTCCCTAAGTTTAAGCAACATCACTCACTTGACATTGGTTCAAAGATTTGGTGTTAATAATAATTGTTCATTTGTTCATCTTTAATTGAATTTTTTTGTTTGGATTCCAAAATTTAGTTATTTTCTTATGATTTTCATCTATAGGATTTAACTTGGTTTATATATAATGTGCTTTTTAATTGATGAAATTTCTTTCATTAATTAAAAATTGTTACATATATGTCTATTGATGCAAATAAGATTGGTAATTATATTTTTTTTACTTTCTTGATATACTCATTTGTCTTTCATTTTTTATGAACATATTTCTCTAGTTGATATCAAATGAATGATTATTTTTATTAACATGAAAGTAGGACAAGTCTTTCATCAGTTTAATAGTCTTGGCCAAGATATAATAATAGATACTATTTTTGTATTTTATTATGAGTATGATTTTTAATGTAAATTTATTAAATCAATCTAAATAAAAAACAACAATTATAACTTTTTCCTTTTTCATTGTTCTTTAATATATTTTCGCATTAAAAGTCAATCTTGTTTTTTTTTTTTTTTTTTTTTTTTTTTTTTAAATTTAAATCATTCTCTACAATTATTTATAACTTTACACTAGTTAGAGTCTTCTTCAAGTGGTCCTATTAATTATATATTTGTACATAATCATTAACCCCTAACCAATTGTAAGTATTCATGTAGGATACCTAAGATAACTTTAAAAATTCCTTTCTCGAAAGAGAAGGGAACATTTGGCTAACAAAGCCTTAAAACCCGTCAAGAATAGCCTCACCAAATTACTTCGGTTATTAAATAACCTTTGTCCAATGTGTCTCCTCTTATTAATGAGAGGTCATTTATTCCCATTAATAAATGGCACTAGAAGGAGGGCCTATTTGCATTTAAATGTATAAAGGGAGTCATAGGAAACCTCCTAGCACTCATTCTTTGATAGTTACTCGTAATCACTCTGTAGGTGCAACTACTACCACCTCTCACATAGATCAAACTCCCACATTTCCCTCTCATCCTTAGCACACTAGTGAACCTGTTACTTCTACACCTTCACGAGACACCTCTCATATTGAATACTTACACTAAAATTCTTGTGAAGTATTATCCAAAGCTGAAGGAAAAATGACGACAGATAGGGATGTTGAGTGGAAAGCCTCCCAACCTCTTGTGACGCTAATCGATTTATGAATTGTAGATCCCATTGTGTTTGATCCCTAGCTAGGAAATCCTCAAAATGTCAATAATAGATTGCATGACATATTGATTGGTTGAATTGATCATAATCAACCAGAATTAGAATTACTTGCTAGTGAATCTACACAATCACAACATATTGTTGTAGGAGGTTTCAGTCTACCACCATCTACACCTAGCTCATCTTCCTCTTATTTTGGTAAGGATTCCTTTGGCAAAGAAAGTTCCTCAACAATAGAATCAATTAATTCACAAATTTCACGCCATATGGATAACAAATAAGGAAATAATCAAGGAAATAATCATGGGAATAACCTTGATGCCCCATGGCTTGATTATTATGTAGTTTCTTTACCGGGCTAACAACACCCTTTACCTAAAACTCCTCAAACAGTTCTCCCAAAATTTGACCTCGATTCTAGGTAGCCTGTAGATGATCGATTTAAACTATTTATGTTAGCTCTTAGAAAAAAGAGTGTACACCATGAAGATACTGTCTGCATATTTTTTTCCATATTCCTTTGAGGGAAAGGCCTCAATTTGGTACTTTTCCCAACAACCTGAAAGCATTACATCATGGAGATAGTTTGAAATTACATTTTAAGAAAAAAAATTGGGATGGTAAAACTCTTAAATTCTAGGTCATGGAATTGTCTAACATGAAATTGGAGCAATAGGAAACAATTAAATAATTCAATGTGAGATTCCTAAATTTTAAGAACAAAATTTCTATTCAGTCCATCATACCAAAAATCTTGTGGTTGTGTACCATGTTAAGGCCTTACTGGTTGTGATTGCCATGTGGGTGAAAAGTTCCCAAAAGGAAACTCTCGAAGAAGACTTTAAGGAGGCCATTACTCTTGAAAAGGATATTCTTAGTCTCAAATCTAATCCTGACACCTAAGGTGGTTAGGCTTCTTCTTCCCAAGAAAAATATATGTCATCCTCCAAACCTCCTCCAACTAAGAAAGAACGCGAAGCTCTAGATTTTGAGAGTCTTCAGAGGCTATAAATAAATTATCAAATGAAATTATTGACCTGAATAAGAACTCAATGGAAGGGCCATGAAACAAAGGAAATTTTAGACCCTTCAAGAAAAATTTCCACCTAATTCTACCCCTCTTACAAAAGGTTTAAGTGCTGAAATACTTGAGAATATTCTTCAAGCACTAATATTAGGGACATATTCATATTCTAGCAAGAAAAAATATGAACTAGATGACAGTGAGGAAGAAATAGATGTGAATAATGATGAAGATAAGCATCCTCCTGCTATGGGTCACTTTGCTAATAATTGTAGCAACTACAACATGATGAGCACTAGTATTGCAGCAAGAATGCTACAACTCCTGGGGCTACCAGCTTTACTTTATCAACCTGGGGTTCGTACAAACTTGGAGGTGACAGTGTTGTATACACAAGTAAAAGTGATGGTTCTGACTTTTTTCACTATTCAGATGGCAAGAGACTAATAGGGTTTTTCAAGCCAGACTTCTATCGACTCAGAAGAAGCTTGATTATTGGCGAGGAAAAGAGAAATATACTCTAAGAGAAAGCCAATCTATTGCAATAAGGAAAAAGTCTGAAATCCAATGCTAAAACACACCATTTCCTACCTAACTGCTAAGAGACTATGTTTCAAAAAGAATGTTAGATTAACATGTATGAAATTCAAGTATTTAAAGCATGTGAATTCAAAGCATCAACATTCTACTATTGTGCATGTAAATGCCTACAACAAATCTATTTTTTCTTTTTGTATTTTTCCATTTTTATGGAGAAGTGTGAAAACTAATCTCTTTTGTTGATGTGGAAGGTGTCTTAGGGATGCTGGTGGATGGTTGGAAGGTTTTGGACACCCTTAGGTGACCTTGTGTGGCTTTCTAGAGGTTTTCCCTCAATTCGGCCTCAAAACAGACCACTATAGGAAAACCTACAGGATACAGCTGAGAGCAAAATGATGGGTGCTGAAGGTGATGGAAGGCTTAGGGAAGGTGGTTGGTGGATGGAATGGAGTGAGAAAATTCCTAGGATCACTCAGAACTCAAAACCAAGGTTGGGATATGGTTGGATTTTCTCAACATTCTTGGAGAAGTTTCCTTGAAAAATAATGAAATTGGTGAGGGTCTTAGTGAAGCAAGGAATGATCATGGATGGATGAAGTTGGGAGGAGGTTGCTGACTATAAGATCTCTCTTTGCTTCTTAAACACCTACACTGCATCAAACATTTATATTTTCCCAAACATCATGTAAGTAAGAAGAATTTCAATAAGCTAGAAAAACATAGTTTAATGAGCTAGTTGTCTACTTCATGCATGAGGAAAATTTGTAGAATAAGATGAAATCAATGATGAGAACTACTGTAAGAATGAAGATGGAAGAAATGATAATTAAATCCTACACTTTCAAACTGATTGAATGTTGTTTCAAGTACAGTAAACTCTAAATTCTATGAGAAAGTATAATTATGTCTTTTTGGGGCTGCACGGGGGTCCTTCCCTCAAATCATGATCCATGAAGGAATAGGTGAGGAAAAGACACCTACTGATAGATTTTTGATGCTCCTTTTATCCCCTCTAACCTACTTCTAAGGTAAAGCATAAATGGAAGCAAACTAATCAAATCTACACTACTTGCAATGAAATAATTCTAAAAACAATTTAACCATGAATCTATGAAATTAATATAAGCATACAGATATAAGAAGAAGAGCCTTTGTTGCTATGGTTGGGCTCTAACCCAAGAGCTTCAGACCTCTGAGTTAACTCAGTGCTGGATCAAAAAGAAACTCATTCTCATTATAAAAACATAAAATTACATAGCAATGTCTTCCACAAGTCTGGAGCTCAAAAGTAACTATTGCTTTTACAGCAAAAATTTGAATCCTAATCAGGCTCTAGGCCTCTTTATTTATACAACTGAAGTATCCAACGAATTCCTTAAATATAGGGAGGCTTGGCTCCCAAACTCGAGATGAACTAACTCTCTGACTATCACTTGATTGGCTACCTTTTGATCTTCATGACTTGGTTACTTGTACTTCAAGCTAGTGTTATTTATGGAGGAATATTTGAATGAGGGAGGAGTAAATGAGGAGGATTTATCTCCTACAATATCTCTTCCTTGGCCCATTTGAGTTTCAGCCTTTAATCTTGCCAAAATTCCCTGATTTCCTCTAACAAACCTACATTCAATGCACATTAGTCCACTAGGCATAATACCTCACTTTGACTCATCTCATTAAACAAAATATAATCAAAACATGTAATAAATTGTGAGAAGAGTTGATTTGACTAAGCTAGGAGGTGAATTAAGGTCCATATAGTTACCCAATGATGAGGCTCATCATCACCCACTACTAAAACTGTTTCTCATCCTTTGAGAAACTCAATCAATATCCATATCTTTCATAGCCCTGGTGGCCTCCCTGACATCTTATGCTTCTGCAGTGGTTTCCTCTTCTTGTGCATAGAATCCTGCCTTTCTTTCTATCTCCTTCCACTGCTTTATTTCTTCGTCTTCCTTCTAACATCCCCAAGAGCAGGGGTGTACTGAGTCTCAAGCCAATCCAATTCACTTTGAGCCTTTGGATGGTTTGCTTGTACATGGGTGTCATGTTCAGTGTTTCTCTCATTCTTTAAGGAGAATGGTACTCTATGATTTTCAAATTGTATGGTAGAATATTCCATCTCCTTTGGCAAGCTTGCATGTTTTCATCCCCTAACAACCTGAACATATCCTCAAAATTTGTAATTGCTTACTCTTGGGCAGTAAGATACCTGGGTGCAAGTTGAGGATCATTTTCAATTAAATTATGTGTGTTGATGATAGCCATTGGATTTGACTACTCAGCTCTTATCATGAGAGGCTATGTTTGTTCCCTTGCCAATATCTTCTTCATTTCTACAGCCCTTGCTTCCTCATGGTTCATCCATGATGCCAAGGCCATTAACTGTAAATCCCCTAGTTTTACATTAGGGTATCATACAATCAGATCTGTAAAGGCCATGTTATGCAAGTAGAACTCAGACATCTTAGCCCTATCCTCCAATGTGCTTTGATCACAGAGATAAATGAACTGTTTATAATCCTAGAATGGGATAATGTTGGCTTGTTGGGTCCTGACCCAGGTTTGAAGTTAATTAGTGAAAAAAATCCCTACACTACTAGCCCTTTCAGCGACAGCCCATGGAGCGCAGGCTGAAGTTTGACTCGAAGTAGTATGGGGGGATGTTGGAACCGGGTTTCTATACCCTTGAGATGTCTGAGGTGTCGATTTAGTCCAACTGTACCTACCTTCGCACAGGTCACTTCACGGATTTTCCTAACCTACGAGACCTTCGTGATCTATTATAATTGCCTTCGCGCAGCCCTAACCAGGGACTGAGGTGCTTTCGCGCTTCTAGGGCAACAAATTGCACTATTTCCCCAAGTTATACAGCGTATCTTACTTATCTTCTTACAAATTTTGGTTAACTTCATGTAAATAGATACTTTATCTTATGTTCACTTAATCAACACAATCATATATGTTCACGCACCATATAATAGTAAAAATGCAATTCATACCCCATATACTCAATGCATAAAAATAGGAAATAGATACGCAGAGTTGATGCGAAACTTCTCTTTATTGATGCTTCAATGGTTACAGACTTGACTCACCCTGTGCACTTAGTTGTAGAGCCTTCTCCTACTCTATGACCCAAAGACTCAACTTTACACTTAGATCTTTCGTTATCCTTCTATCCCATCATCATTACTTCCATGAATGTTTACAACCTAGAGCCTTGCTCTATTTATACAATCCCATGTTCCGATAGCCATGGGTAGATCTCTAAAGCCGACATTAAATTACAAAATTAAGGGCGGACAACCCTATGACTCATTTACAACTTCGCACTCTGCGCCCACAAAATGCAGAGTCTTTACATCAGATTTACAACTTTTAACCAAAAACTGGGCTTTAAGCCCCAAAACTTTCCTTAGGCGATCTTGCGCCCAACAGGCCCCCCAACACAAACATCATGAGTCACCCTCGAGTCACTCTGTTGGTGCCGAGATATTCACATAGAGACTTCCCAGCTATGCTTGGACTGCGGCAAGATCAACAACTTACTGAGCGGCTACTTGGTGCACTTCCTGGGCTCGCTATTCAGAGACTGCGGTAGTTGAACTGCTGCCCTGAATGTATTCCTGCATTCCCTACATCTGCACGAGCTTGGCTTCAATCAAGGATGTAGTGACGAATGCCTCATCAATCCATGGTTGCATGCGCGCCTTCAAGACAACTTCCTTGTGTTGAGCAGCATCCACCTACTCCTTGAGTGCTTTCGCCTGCTACATCCGTGCGAGCCTTTGTGTAAGGGCCACCATCTGCACAGTCCCTTTTATATCATTGTACTTTTGTTGCAGATCACCTGCCTCTATTTCTAAGCACTGTATGTTCAGGTCCTCCTATAGAGTGGTGAGGACCTCGAACGACTCTTCAAACAGTTTGGTGCAGTCCTTCACTACACTGTTAATCTCTGTTATTCTTGTTGTAATGGCACTGGCACACTGTTCCCTCACCTCTAGTGTAGTTGAAGGTTGCACCTTCAATTGTAGCTCAGTTATCTAAAGGTTCAGTTCCAACTGAACCTTAGCCATCTCTTCTTTCACCTTGCGCACCCCTGCTTCTAGTCTCCAGATGCGCGTCTTCGCTAGTTCCTCTGCTGGGATGGCCAACTCATGGACCATCCAGCAGGCTTCCTCGACCACCTGCACTAGCTGACTATTCTTGTCACAACCTCGTCGCACTGCAGGCTCAATTTTTCAATATTAATTCATTGCTCTCTCATCACCTAGGATGCGCACACCTCCCTTGCCTGTAGTTCTGCAGCCACTCCGTCCTGCAGAACATAGAGCGTCTCCCAAGGGAGTGCAGCCATGTTTATCCCAACTTCCTTTAGCACACTTACCATAGGCCTATCGGCCTCATTTTCTGTAACCAGTTCTCCCTCTGGCAGCACTATAGTGTTGGTCATGTGGGCGTGCAACATTTCCTCAGTCGTGACTGTGCCTACTGCGAGGCTGGTTGATAGAGTACTAGCCTGAGGAGTGCGCACCTACAACTCCTGTATCTATGCTCGAAGGGCCCCCAATACCATCTAGTTTTCCTTAGTGAACTACTAGAGGGCCTCTGTGGTGACGTTCACACCGTCTCCCCTATGTCATGGAGATCCCCCTCAGTGAGGGTGATCAGGTCGAAAGAAGTCTCAAAGGCTTTCGAATTCTTCCGCGGCCCTACCTGCTCTCTCGGGCACTGCAACTTTAGCTGTGTGGACGCTATCTATGGGTTTGCACCACCTTCCTCTGTTTTTATCTCCTATTCAGGCGAAGGTGACTTCTGGCCCTCACACTCCTTCTCTTCTGCCTTTTGTTGTTCTTCTGCTGCCTTCACAACATCCCACGCCACTTGGTCCTTTGTTGCTACTACTTTGTTCCTTCTCTTCTCTGCCAACTGTGCCATCCACAATTTTTCCTCCTCCTTCTTCTTCTGTGTAGGAGACTTCTTTGCTTCCACCATGGAGCTGGCTGGAGCACGCCACTTCAACGGCCACGACTCAAGCACGACAAAATGACATCGTCGATGGCCAGGTAAGGGAGATCGTTCCATTTCTTCCTGGGGTCCTTGCGCGCCCTGATATATACATGATGAAAATCTACTTTGAACTCCGCAAAGCTCTACAGACTGTTATAGATAGTGGGTGATAATCGCAGCTTGTGGTTAATCCCCATTCTGATGTTCATCTCCATGAGCACCCATAATATGTTGTTGTCTCTGATCCTTTGTGCATCTTTATTTTCCCACAACAAAGCGTACTTCACTGACTCCTGAAGATCCTGCATAATTGTGGGGAACTGGCTGTTCTCAAGCAATTCCCAAGCCACCAGCACTATGGATAGCAGAAGCCATGCATAGTGGAAAGTCTTCCCCTACACCGGTGCCTCACAACAATTTTCTAGGAACTCCCTGCACAAGTAATTTGTCGAGTTAAACTAGACCCCCTATGCGCACTGCGTGGAAAGTGTAACCACCGGCGTGGGTACCTCATCTGCGCGACACTTCTGCATAACCTTCCCAGCTAGTATCTGTGTCACGACTTGGACAATTGCATTGTTGATACTGGAGATCATGTACCCTTTCTTTTTATTCTCCAGCTTGAATTTTTTCTTCATGGCCTCCGTGATGGCCAAATCATCACTTTTACCCTCAGATATTTTTGCTGGATCCTAGCCTTTGTAAGGGATCCATGTAATTCTATGAATTAGATGGTTCGTGGTGGGGATGGGCTGCTCCAGCCACAAAAACCCATCATGCACTACGCAGAGTAGCTGCCTGATGACAAAAATAGTTACTGGGGGGTGATGGTAATGCGACACCAAGAGCAGGTTTAGCAACCCTGCTTTCTCTACTCCTCGCAACCACTTGTGCAGCTCCAACTCAATGACTCCCACCGCTATGTTTTTCTTCAACCGCAATAATTGCGCAGTTGCCAGATGTGGGAATTTCTCATGGTCCACGAGATCCCAGTCTTCAAATTTTAGAACCAGTACATGTCCCAAGTGTGCTCTGTCAAAAATGATGTCATTGGGGAGCAATAGAGTTTGTAGAGAGCTCTTGCTCTCATCTAGGTCCTTGGGCACCTATGCTTTCCCCTTCTGCGGAGGAACATACACGGGAAACTTGGTTAGAGGGTCCGCACCCTAGGTTTCTTCCTCCTCCTCCTCTTCTACCAAGATTTCCTCAAGGTCTTCCTCCTCCTCATCGACTTCTAAATTGATCGCCTTCCCCTTTTCGTCCATGGTAATTTTAGTTCTCAAAGGGTTTCTAGGGGACACACACACTGTACCATAGGTTGCTTATCTTTCTTAGGTTTCGACGTGCCCGACAATTTAGGGATTTCTACGACTATCCCGAAAATTGTTGGGGCTTCTCCTATCATCATGGCCTGCGCAGCCTCTTCAACAGTCATCTCTCTGATATCCATGGCTTCTTCAGAAGTTGTCATATTGATGTTCCACAAATCTCTCAATGGCTTAGGCAAGTGCTCAAACAATGCTTTCGACTTCAAAAGATCAAACAGATCTTGGTTCATAAATCTTTGGGCACGTAATAACTTAATTCTCAAATGGTCAAGTGTTGTTTGTTGGGCATCCCTTTGCAATTTATAGCACCTTTTGAATTAAAATTCGACTATTCCCCCAAAATCTAGTCCATTAATGCTCCCTTGGCAGTAGATTTTCCCAAATCTAGCCCATAAAGTTCACCTTAAATGCCTGTCGCCCACTCCATTTGGTCTCAAACCAAGCATCACATCATGAATAGTGATTGTAATGGTCACTTTCCAGCCAACTTGTGCAGCAGCGCAACTAATCTTGCACTATCGCGGACCCTGTGATACCTCGCTACTGGGCACAGTCCTAATATCGCATAGATTTTGGGCATAGTAGTTTATACTCTTGCGCCTCCTTTCAGCTGCCTGGAGTGCTAAGACTATGCTTCTTGTGGCTAGTCATATGGCTGGGCCACCTGTGTATGGCTTCAACCAACTACCATTTACTTTTCTTGGGAAGAGTTCACCATTTAACTTCACCAACTTCACTGCGCCACCATCTGTGATCTCCTTAATAACATTTGGAGCTTCTTGGGTAATTTATCAAACTTACTATCATATAACAATACCAAATCATTCACCTTAAAGGTGCGCAACTTGATATGTCAATTGTGCCAAGCCTTTTCGCGCTACTTTTGTACATGCTGATGAAATCCATCCAAAAATAGTTCTTCTTCAAGCTCCTCCAATTGTGCGAGCCTCTCCTCCAGGGCTTCGTGGTCCATCATACCTATGAGCGCTGCTATGCACAGACTAGGCATGATATACTCCATCAGCATTATGTCTTCCACTCCAAACCAGCCTAAAATGCATTTGTCCCGTTAGTTTCTTGCATGTTCTCTTATAAGCCCATAATACTGCGGGTACGCGTAGGTCCCAATCACTTCGCTACACATTGCATACTTTCATCAGTGTGGTCTCCAATACTTTTTTAAACGCCTCTACGGTCCCATTAGCCTGTGGGTGATACAGTGTGCTTTTCTGATGATACACCTAAAACTCTTCCATCAGCGCACTGATCGTTTCATTTAGGAAATGTGTACCATGATCGCTCATCAAGATCTTCAGACAACCGAATCGCATCAGTACGTGATCAAATAGAAACTCCGCGACAATTGCAGTCATGCAATCTTTTACTCATTGTGCTTTTGCCCAACGCCTTAGGTATTATGTTGTAGTAATAATATATCACACGCCTATCTTTCCTTGCAGTTTGATAGGTCCTACAAAGTCGATCACCCACTTTTCAAAGGGCTGCAACATCATTTGTGGATTCAAAGGCATCTCGTCCCTCTGCGATTGCTTATCCATTCTTTGACATACATCATATGCCTTGCAATGTGCTTTTGAATCTTGATGAAGGGCCATCCATCATAACCCTGTGCAGAGAATCTTCTGTGCGATTTATCTCCCTGCATAATGACCTCCCGCAGGGCCCCCATGAGCATCCGCGAGGATGCTACTTCATTCAAACTCTAGTACATACATTCGTAGTATCTCATCATTCCCCATCTTGTACAGATGCTCCGAAATGACACAAAAGTCTACTGCATGCACCACTAGTTCCTTCTTCTGCTAGACATAGTAACCTTCTAGCATAGTTCAAGTTGTTAGGAAGTAAATTATATCTTCAAAATGTCCATTCGCTACACACACAGTGAAAATCTACGTGTCAGGTAGTCCTTCCTCCAAGCTAGTAGGTTCCTCCCCTGTCTCAATGTGCGACAGGTGATCAGGTCCTCTATTCAGTCATCCAAGCTTCACAAAAACTTCAAAATCATATTCTTGGAACAATAAAATCCACTTGCATATGCGTCCCCCCAACACAAGCTTGTTGACCAAGTATTTCAGCGCAGAATGATCTGTATACATCTTGAAGTGTCCCCCTAGCAAGTAGTGCCAATATTTCTGGAGCGCATACACCATAGCTAGTCCCTTGTGTTCAATGGTGGAATAATTCTTTTCTGCTTTAGATAATCTGCGACTCGCGAATGTGATAGGGTGATCCAAGAATTCTCCGCCATCTTGCGTGAGTATTTCCCCTAGCACTATACACGATGCATCAACATGAACATGAAATTATTTCTTCCGATTTGGGAAGACAAGAATCAGTGTAGTAACCATCATATCCTTCAATATATCTAGGCTTTTCTTACAGTCATCATCCCAGCAGAACATGACATCCTTCTTCAATGGTTTTTCCATTGGTGCGGTGTTCTAGGTGTAACTCTTTCTCAACTTTTTTTAGTACCCCGTATGTCCCAAGGTAGCGCGTAGTTGTTTCACATTGTGCGGTGCTTCCAAATTTAGAATCATTGCAATTTTTGCGGGGTCTACCATCAGCCCTTGTTTACAAACCACGTGCCCCAACAAGTTCCCAAAATGAATGAGGAACATACACTTCTTGAGGTTGAGCCTGATTTGGTATCTTCAGCATGTACCCAACATCAAGTGTAGGTTCGCTACATGGTGCTTATCCAGCCCAAATATAGTTTAGTCATCAAAATAGACCTCCAGGAACTTATGAATATATTCCTTGAATGCTGCAACAACCACATGCGAGAATATAGTCAGTGTGTTCTTCAATCCAAATGCCATGACAATGTATTGAAAGCAACCCCACTTCGTCGTGAAGGTTGTCTTGCTCCTATCCTCTGGCGTGATTCTAATCTGGTGGTACCTTGAGAACCCATCAATGAAAGAATATAACTTCTGACCTCCTACATTGTCCAACACCTCATCTGTGAACGGAGTTGGGAACGGATCATGTACACACACGTCATTCAACTTTCTAAGATCCACACATATTCTTATTTCATCCTTCTACTTCTTCTCTTGTACCACCATCAAGCTTAGCCAATCGGATTCCTCCACATGCTCAATGATGCCTGCCCTGAGCATCTTGTATAATTCTATGTAGACCTTTTCCTTGTATTTTGGATTTAAGCGATACGACCTCTACTTTACTGGCTTCATGTCAGGTTTCAAAGTGATCTTCATTACCCCTAAATCTCTGATTATTCCCTTTAAATATGTAAACTTGGTCGAGAATAAGTCCTGATATTTGTGGAGTAATTCAATGACCTTGTCCACCGTCATGTCGTCCTAGTAGTCCCCAATCTTTCTCGAATTTAGGTTTCACCTCTGTACGAATATTCACCTACTTAGTCTTCACCAGCGTGGTTATGTCAAGATTCTCATTTGACCTTGCGCTGACCTTCTGTCTCTGGAATATTAATTTTCTGTGGATCTTCATCCTCTTCCTCTATAGTTACATTATAACACTCCAGCGTGCAACTTAATTGAGCAGCCCATTCACGCTGAATCGACTCTACCGGTTCCTGTGGCATCCTAAAGATGGTCGTTTTTACTTCTTGTAGTGCTTCATCAATACTATCCCACCCATCCTCAAAATTGAAGGTCATCGTGAACCCTTCGCGCAGAACATCCCATTCACTCATCTCATGGTGGAGTTTTGTTTCTATATACCAATTCATTGGTATAACATCTAGGGTGTGAAAGAACAGGTGCACCCACTCAGGTTGTGGCTTTTCCCCATAGGCGTGCATCCACTTAGCCAGATGTGTGCGTGGATCATCCTACCCATTGTATTTTTCTGTCAATCGCATTCTAGGCTTCCCAAACCATGTGAGCATCATCCTCCTACATTAGCGCTAGTCATCAAAGCTCCCTTTGTGTGTACCCCACCACCTCACGGACATAGCGTACAGTACCCAGTTCAAGGCCTGGAAGCACTACTTTTCTAGCACCTCCCTTTCAGATTTGTCCAAGAAGGCATATACCTCACTTAACCATCATAAGTAGGAAAATGTCTCATTTCTATCGATATGCAGTGCAATGATCTTGTCATCATATTGCAGTTAAGCATGGTTACCTCATGTAACTAGTTCTACCATTGCTCTGTCTCCTCATCAGAATCCGAAGTACAGGAGCTCTCGCGCTCCCATGAAATTTGTCCATCCACGGTGGGATTTACCTAGTCTTTCTCTCGTGTGGTTATCTTGTAGATGTAGTCTAGATCATCATCACTTTCATAGTCGCGCACCGTCTCCGTATAGCGCGATCCTTCAGCCAGGTCCAGGGGTATACCTACGCGTAGATATTTCTTCTCAAAAATCACCTTGCACTTCTTTAGATTAATCAACCCATTCATATTAGTGGCTCAATCAATTCCTAAGAGCGCGAGGAAGGGATTGATGTCATCAAAAATCTCTATCACTTCAAAGTCTACTAGCGTGCTCGCTCCCTCAGTATCCAGGGCGATTCCCTGCAATCACCCCATGGGTATTATCTTCTACTGGTTCGCTATTTGCAGCTGAATAGGAGACAACTGCAGCTTAGGTCTCCCCATTCACTCCCATGTTTGCTTCGGTAGAACAATTGCGTCTGATCCTAAATCTAGAATTACTTGGTCCATTTCATATTCTCTAATTTGCGCAATTAATCTCATTTCTCTCCCCATCCTCATCTTATGCTTTCCAATCTTCCGGACTATGTGCGGTTCTCCTGGTGCAGACCCAATGCATCTATTAATGAGTTCATGTAGTCCCTTTACAACCTTACTATCACGCAGTAACTTCATACATGTTTCCAGGAACAACGTGAGCATATATGGGTCCATCTCTAGTTCTGGTCTATCTTTGCTTCCTGAAGTGGAGGCATCAGTGAAGCTCTTCTTAGCTTCCATAAAGGTTTCCCGAGTGCACTCCATATCAAACTCTGCTTCTTTCACCAGAGCTTTGTGAACCCAAGTACTATCTTCAGGTTCTTTTCCTTTGTCATCTCTCATCGCAATTCCACTTTGTAGCACAATGTTTACATTTGGATATTTCTCACGTGGCTCAGACCTCATCATCTACAGGTTCTAAGTTGGGGGAGGTGGTAGCACTCCCTTGTCGCTTATCCTAGCTATCAACGTAGGGCAATCTTCCATCTCATGATCAAACAAGGTATAATACAAACATGATGGATGCATTGGGGTTCGTACAATCACAGGCATAATGTCCTAGCCCTCTGCAATTGTATCATAGCAGTTTTCTACGACCTCTTCCAGGTCCTCCTCCACCTTGGCCTCATCTGCACCCCTAAAATCTTGTTCGCGCCACTCCTACATTCTAGTCTAGGGGCCGTGTTTCACCCTGAACTCTGTAGGTGGGAGTTCTATCCATCATCGGCTCATAGCTTCTACAAGTGCACTCATCGTGTCCCACCAACTTAAAAAAATTATAGAACAACTGTTGTGAATTCTGCATGTACTTCTGTAAAAAATGGCAATTGTCCATAGCATGATTTCCACCTATTTGATAAAGTGCACACCATAAAGCAGGTGCCGTGCTAGGTCCTGCTTGCGCTTTTGACTTTTACGACATTGGTCCTTCTCCTGTGAGGTAGCTTGTGAACAAACTCTACATCTCAAGGCATAAGTTTTTCAATTGCACGTGGATCTTCTGAACTCCCAAGTTACGATCCTACATTGGGTTCTCATGAAGCATCATTGCAATATCTAAGGCCTCTACCTGAGTCGTTAACTTCTGTTGCAATAGCACGCTCCTCAAATGTGGCATTAGTGATGCTACAAACCATTCATGTGTTGTCCATCTGTCAGATTCATATTAGCTTCACGAATCGTACACTTCATCCTTAGATCCAGATCCTAAGGGGTCTCTCTTGGTAGCATTGTGATCCCTTTGAACCCAATAATCGACTGTGCTTCTGACGTCGGCCTACTAAATTCCTTATTTATCTCAATTTGGATATCTATGATTCCCGCATTCGGATTGTCCTTTGAGTGCTTAATATACTAGGTCAGTGCGTGATCCTGCAGGCTGCTAACCAGTGTCTCTTTCTTTATATTGTCATCTGTAACCCCCTGCACTTCCCATACGGCTCTTACCACAAACCAAAATTGGTCTTGATCTTCATCTTCCAATCCCTTGAACACATGAAACTTTATTGTGCTCGCCATATTGAAAAGCAGTGGTGGCAGAGGTGGTAAGGATGAAGATGAAGGCGATGGCGGTGAAGGTGGTGGTGGTGTGGGTGGGGGTGGTATGTGTGGAATTCTTTGCCTTATCAAATGGATCTCACTTTGCAGAGAGACCTTCACGAGCTCTTCCTCATGCCCTTGCGGAGGTGAAATCAAAGGGCTATTCTCTGGTCCCTTACTTCCTTCGTTCCTGTAGGTTTTTCCACTTTGCATAGCTACGAAAATCAAGGCAATTGCATAACACTCTTTTCACACAATAACATTTTAATGCAAGTATTTAGAGACTTTACGTACTTACCTCATGGTCATTTGAGAAAGCGTTGCTCTGCCTCGCTATAGCTGACTAAAGTGTCTACCGTGAACTCAATAATGAATCCTCCTATAATCCAATCGAACCAATGATCAATAGTGCACACGATCTTATCCTCCGATAGTTCCAATCTAAACACCAACTCTAGGGTCCACACAATAGGACCATTGAGCTTCCACCTTCCTTGGCTATCTGCTAGCTTTGTGATCCACTCGTACAACTCAGTGGGAAAAGATGCGAAGAATATTTCATGGACTTCTGTGTATAGGTAGGAGTCTAACCACTCTTCTTTTGTCAGTTGCAGATTCTTGTTCTCCTGCGCCGTGAACTCATGAATTATCTTGTCCAACCAACCTTCAATTTCCTTCTTAGTTGGGTTCTAATGATATGACATTAAACATCTCTATGCAGATTATGGTCCTGACAACAGAACCATTTGTTGGCTTGTTGGAGCCTGACGTAGGTCTGGAGTTAATTAGCCAAACAACTCCCTACACTACTGGCCCTCTCGGCGACAACCCACAGAGCGGGGACTGAATTCTGACCCAAAGCAGTATGGGGGGATGTTGGAACCAAGTTTCCGCACTCTTGAAATGTCTGAGGTTTTGATTTAGTCCAATTGTACCTAGCTTTGTGAAGGTCAATTCGTGCACTGTCCTGACCTGTGAGACCTTTGCGATCTGTTATAATCACCTTCGTGTTGCCCTAACCAGGGACTGAGGTGCTTTCACCATGCTAGGGTAGTGATTTGCGCTATTTCCCCAAGTTATACCACATATCTTACTTATCTTCTTACAAATGTTAGTTAACTTCACATAAACAGATACATTATCTTACGTTCACTTAATTAACACAATCATATATGCTCACACACCATATAGCAGTAAAAATTCAATTCATACCCCATATACTCAATGCCTAAAAACAGGAAATAGACACATAGAATTGATGCGAAACTTCTCTTTGTTGATGCTTCAATGGTTACAAACTCGACTCACCCTGCACACTTAGCTGCAGGGGTCCACACACTTAGCTGTGGACTACTAGGCCTTTGCGCACTCAGCTACAGAGCCTTCTCCTACTCTATGACCCAAAGACACAACTTTACGCTTAGATCTTTCACTATCCTTCTATCCCATCATCATTACTTCCATGAATGTTTTACAACTTAGAGCCTCACTCTATTTATACAATCTAATGGTCCATGGACCATGGGTATATCTCTAAAGCCGACATTACATTCCAAAATTAAGGGTGGACAAAACTATGACTCATTTATAAATTTGTGCTTTGCGCCCATAAAATGTGGAGTATTTACATTAGATTTACAACTTTTAACCAAAAGCTAGGCTTTAAGCCCCAAAAATTTCCTTGGGGGATCCCGCGCCCAACACATAGTGCCTCTCTATGCTAGGGTCTTAATTTCAAACTGCATCCACTATTCCCTTAGGTATAATGCATAGGACTTAGCTGGCATCCTGTAGTGGATTGCCTCTAAAGATAGACTGGCCATGGTTGCCAATTGATTCTCTTTTTCTTGCAATTGTCCTTTCAACCATGCATTTTCTGCCTCTAACTGAGTTTTTATTATGGCCTCTCTACCCCTCAGGCTTCTTAGTTCTCTACCCATCTCTTTGATCTTTTCCTCCATGTGACCTATGTCCTCCACTCCCTTGGACTTGAAAATCTGCATCGATCTATGTGTTCTGGCCCTTTCTTTCTCAAGCTGAAAGAATAATGGGATGGAATTTTTTTGTGGAATGACCTTGCCCCCTTCAATAAATTTGTAGTAGGAGTCAAGGTTAGGTTGAGGACTAAGTTCCCTCAGCTCTGGGTCCTCCTTCTTTGGTTCTTGCAGCATACTCCCTTCCTTATCCAATTTTTGAGTTTCCTGTAGGTTTAGGAGAGTTTCCTGTAGGATTTCCTCTGCTTCCTGTAGGTCTTGCTGTGTATCTTGTAAGATGTCTTTTCCCTTGGATAAGGAAAATCTAGTCATAGGCCTTCTCTCATAAGTGATAGAAGACTTAGGGGAGGTTTGTGTTGAGGATCCTTCTCCTTGAGCTTTATTAAAAGGAGCCATATTTTCCTGCTGTTTAGGTGAGTCTTCAATAATAATGGGAACCTTGGTGGGAGTTTGAGGTTTTCCCTGCCTTATCCTTGTACTCTTTCTTGTTCTAAAGTATAATTGGGTTTGTCTCTATCTTTTTCCTTTTTGTTTGATAGGGTTGCTAAGGAAAGTGAGGGTAGCTGCTACCTCTCTCAGTGGGCTTTGGAGACACCTTGGGTGACTCCTCCTTGTCTTCTTCCTCCTCTTTTCCATTCCACTTTTCATCTTTTTCTTTCTCTTCTTCTTCACCTTGTTCATCAATTTCCTCCTTGGCATATTCCTATGTTTCTTCACCACTTTCTTTCTCTTTATCCTACTCTTCTCCCTCATCTATTTCCTCTTCATCCCTCTTTATATCCTCTGTTATTTCAGTTTCCTCTTCATCCCTTTCACTGGCATTAGGGTTTTTGTCATATGTGAGGGCTTTTATATCCTCCTTTGTTTGTATGTCTCTGAAAGTTTCCCATGTGATAGGGTTTGTAAGGTTGTGGAGGGCATCTTCTATTATGAGTCTAATTAACCCATGATGGGCCAACTACTAGTAGTTTTCGTCCTTCACTTTTATGCTCATATTTATTAGGGATTGAGGAAGGACGTAGGGTATGCTGAGTCTGTGGTGAGGAGGTGTAGCTGCTCCAAACCTCAATTCTTCAAGAAGCCTGAAGTGGTATCCATATACCACACTATACCTACCTTCACATGATATGTATTTTATAATGCTATAGCTTATTTCATTTCAGGGGTATGGTAGGCTTGCTCTTCTCACTCCATTCTTGTTTTCCATGGCCTCCTCTCCCTCTAGAAAGAATTCTTCTTTGCAGTTTGGTTATTTCCCTTGTCTTCCTTTCTCCAAGGCACTCCTAAGGGAAGTGTGGTAATTATGCTTATGAGTTCAGGGGTGAGATCTATGGAGAGACCTCCCACCACAACTATGGCATGGGTCTTGGTCAGTGGAATGAGGGAGAGAGAAAAATCTCTGGCTACTTCATCATCATACCCCTTCAATTTCTCAAAGTACCCTATCCAATTATGCCTTGTGAATATTTCTTGCACAGGAGGCTATTAGTGAATCCTCACAATGTTGATGGGCTCCCTTCTATTAAAACCCCCTGTCATTTTGTTTGGTGAATGGAGGAGCAGAGATGTATAATACAAAATTTTAATGAAGGAGGAAATGGGACTGAAGTTCCTGTGGATACAATTCCCTTATACAACTATCAATTTCAATCAAACTAGAAGATTTCTTTGTTCCTTTCACTTGGAAAAATGGGAGTAAATGTAGAGCCTACCTCCTTACAATGCTTGATGTATCCAACCTGTGTGTTTCCTCCTCTGAAATAGCTCACTACCAATCTTGTAGACTTCCTGACTGTATCCTGTAGGATTCTTGTGGGATCCTGTAGGATTTCCTATAGGATCCTGTAGGAGGTCCTGCGTAGGAAAAATGAAGTTTCCCTCTCCTGTACATTGCTTGAGGGCCGAGAGCAACTTTGCAAGAGTGAGACCTGAGAAGATGAATGTATGTATGCATGGGGACCAACATTTATTTCCTCTTATGGTCGAGTTGAGTGAGGTGGTGTGTTGCCAGCCGAGGTACGAATTTCTATTTTTGGACCGTTGGTCCCCACTACCACATCATCATTCCCCTAACCTCATAATCAAATCACACTTTAGGAATCCATAGTCTTAACTACTTTCAACCTCATCATTTGTTTCTTTGACTTGAGTGCTGCCACATATGTGAGGACTAATTGCTTTGTCCTCGTTCACTGAACGGAAATGGCCAAGTTAACTGGCCACCTTTCGCTTATAAACCAACTCGTTCACAATATTTACATATTTTGATTACATTATGCAAATAAGAGAGTGAAGTGAGATACTTACCTATGGGAACAATACCTTGTTGCAGTTTGTTGAAGAAATGAGGTGTTTGTTGTATATTGGTTGTATGTGATTTCTCCCTCTTTTTTATATATTTTCCTTTAATGATTTTCTTGTTGTGAAAGTACGCGGTGTTGAGGGTGATGATGTTGGTGTTTCTCTAGAGGAGCTTCTTCTACCCTTGGGTCTCCATGCTTGAAACTTGCTGCAACCTATGATTTTTATTTTGTGGGATAGGTTGCTACAGGATTTCCTACGAAATGTCCTGTAGCTGCTTCTCCCTCAAAAAATTTAATCATATTCTACTTTTGGGGCCTGATGATGATGAACATGGATAGAGAGGAGGTCTAGGGGTGTGTGAATAATGAAAAATAACCTTCAGGTGTTGTTCCCCTTGCTCTCTGGCTCATCTTTTTCCTTAATTTGTTTTCTTGAAAACTGTAAAACAAAAAATGAAAACTGATTTTTTTAATGATGAATGCAGGGGTGATCAAGGTGGAGGGTGGTATGGTAATGAGATGGTGATGTAGGATTTTTTTTTTGACATGGGCAGGTCATTTCCTTGCCCTAAGGTTTCTTCCTTTAGGATTCCCAAGCCACTGTAATTCCTACACAATCATCCTGTAGGTTTTCAAGGAATCCTGTAGGTTTACAGGGAATCCTGTAGAAAACACAGAACCCTTACAAACTGAGTCAAATGAGTGAAAATATGAAAGGAATGGTAGAATGTTGAAGGATAATGAATCGAGAAATAAAAATATGAGTTGAATAGGTCCATTTTGATTCTCCATTGCTACTCTGATCATCCTCCTGCTGACCTGCAAACAATATTTTCATATTTTTCTTTTCTCTCTCTATTTGTTTTTTTGAAAACATCTAGTCTGTCTCCAAGAGGTTTTCATTCTAGTTGCTTTCCTTGGGCACCTCAAGAGAGGTTTTCCCCCAACGATATTTTTATTTCTCCTATTTTTTTGTTTTGACACCATTGGGTTGCCTCAAGAGGTTTTCAACCCAATAGTGGGACTCAGGCGCCTCATGAAGGTTTTCACCTGAGTCTCCTTATTTTCTTTTTTCTTTTCTCAGTGACTTCATGAGCCAGGAGCTGGGACATGCTCCACCACCATCACTATTTTTTTGATACCATCTATGAACGCTTTCTTTGTCAATGACCTTTCGTAAAATTTCAATCTGTGCCCATTAACAAGTAAAGGAATGGCCTCTGCATCTATGGTTTTGATCTGCACTAAACCATTATCATGACATCTCCCTATAACATAAGGTCCTAACCATCTAGTCCTTAATTTTCCCTTAAAGTATTTATATCTAGAATCATATAACAAAGCCCAATCACCTTCTTGAAATTGCTTATCCCTGATGTTCATATCATGCCATATCTTCCTCTGAATTTGAGTTACCTCTATGTGTAGGATGGCCAGCATTCTGAACTCATCTAAACCATTCAATTGGAGAAATCACTCTTTTTATGCATTGCTGAGTTCTATATCTAGTTGGACTGCCATCCTCAATGTATTATACTCAAATTCAATGGACAACAGGGCCTTCTTCCCATAGACCAGCTCATAGGGTGTGAATCTAGTGGTGGTCTTCCAAGTGGTATTATAGGCCCAAGTGGCCTCAACTAGTCTATCTTCCCAATCTTTTCTGTTGCTTCTAACTACTTTGGTTAGAATGCCCTCCATCGCTTTATTGGTCACCTCCACTTTCCCATTATCTTGTGGGTGATAGGGAGTGGAGGTTCTATACTTAATCTTGTGCTAGCTTAACAAGTCTTCAATCACGTTGGAGGTAAACTCATTGCCTTGATTGGTGACCAGCTCTCTAGGGAACCCAAACTTGTAGAATACATTATCCATTAAGAACTTAGCCACCTTCTCCTTTGTTGTTGCCTTGATTGCCTTGGTTTCAGCCCACTTAGTCAGATAGTCAGTGAACACAATGATATACTACTTTTTTTTGGAAGGAGGTTTAATAGGCCCAATGAAATCCATGCCCCACTTGTTAAATGGCTCGAAAGTCACTTGAGGTTGCAAAGGAATTTCATCCCTTAGAGTAGGCTTTCACATCCTTTGGCACCGATCACACTGACTAGTATATATTTTCACATCCTGATGAAGAGTGGGCCAATAATAACTAGCTTGTAACAACTTGAATGTTGTCCTCTTTGCTACAAAGTGACATCCACAAGGCCCATCATGACAAGTCATAAGGATTTCAAAGACTTCCTCCTCACTGGCACATCTTCTCAGAATTTGATCCTGGCCTAGTTTGAAGAGGTTTCCCCCAATCCAAGTGAATTGGGCACTCTTCCTCACAATATTTCTTTTCTCTTTGGAAGACAAGTTCGGTGGGAATTGTGCAGATACCAAATAGTTTTCTATGTCAACAAAACATGGAGAGAGAACTGAAATGGATAATAAGTGTTCATATGGTAACTTATCATCAACCATTCCTTCCTCACCTGCAAGAAAATTTAATCTGGACAAAAAATCTACAACAACATTTTCCTTGTCGTGCTTATCAACAATAGTTAGATCAAACTGTTATAATAAAAGTAACCATCTAATAATATGGGCATTCACATCAGGTTTATTCATTAAATATTTGATTGCAGCATGGTCAATATGTACAAATGTTTGATAACATGTAATGTAATGCCTAAATTTGTTCAATGAATTCACAACAATGAGGAGCTCCTTTTCGGTCACTGTGTAGTTCATTTCAGCCTTTAGCAGATTCTTACTGATAAAGTAAATAACATAAGGCAATTTTTCATTTATTTGGCCTAGAGCTGTTCCTATGGATTTTTGTGAGGCATCACCATGTATATGAAAAGGAAGGGCCCAATTTGGGCCTTGGAGAATTGGTGCAGTGGTTAACTTGTCCTTCAGGGTGTCTAGGTCCTCTTGACAGCTTTTTGACCATACAAACTCAGAGTCCTTGGCCAAAAACCCAAATAAAGGAGAAGCTAACTTGATGAAGTCTTTTATAAACCTTTGATAATATCCATCTAGCCCTAGGAAACTTCTGACATCTCTCTGCTTTTGCGGAGGTGGGACCCTTTGGATGATAGCTATTTTGTTTGGGTCCACCTGCAGTCCTTGATGGGATATTGAATGACCTAGCACAATCCTTGCAGTCATCAAGAACTCACATTTCTCAGGACTAAGGGATAGGTTCATTTCAATGCATTTGTTCAGCAGCTTACCTAAGTTCGACAAAGCCTCCTTGAAATCACATCCATAAGGTGTAAAATCATCCATATAAATCTCTACTGCATTATGGACTAACTCGGCAAAGATACTCATGACTTCTTAATGGAAAGTGGCAGGAGCATTGCATATGCCAAAAGGAAGGACCCTATATGCAAAAGTACCCTAGGGAAAAGTGAAGGTGGTTTTATCCTGGTCTTCTGGGCTGATCTGGATTTGATTGTACCCGTTGAATCCATCTAGGAAAGAGAAAAAAATTCCCTGGCAGGCCACCTAGAATTTGGTCGATGAAGGGTAGAGGGAAATGGTCCTTCTTTGTGGCTTTGTTTAACTCTCTATAATCGACACAAATCCTCCACTTACCATTTTTCTTTGGGACCAATACCAAAGGAGAGATCCACTCACTGCCGGAGATAGGGTAAATGAATCCTGCATCTAGCAGCTTTTGCAATTCTTCTTTGACTATATCTTTGAGAGTTGGATTCATCCTCCTTTGGGGTTTCTGAACTAGTTTACACCCTTCTTTGATATAAATGTGGTGAGTACACACAGAAGGGTGCACTCCCTTCATTTCTTTGTAACTCCAAGAAAAGGCATCCAAATGTTCCTTGAGCATGTTGCACAACATTTCTTCTTGGTGGACAAAAAGAGATGGATTGATTTTCAAAGTTCTCCCAGGACCGAGTTCTACAGTTTTGAAATGGATAGGATTGGAATAGGCTAAGCATAGATCAATCTGATGGTTTTTATAGGTTTCCTTTACTACTTCCTCTAAGGACAGTGTGCTGGGAGTTGTAATTTGGAGTATGTGTTCAATTAAATCATCTTCATCTAGATGTCACCCTCCCATGGTTGTTTCTAAGGTATAGAGTTGGGAAAAATAAACTTCATCTTCTTCTTCCTCCTCTTCCAGCCATAAAGGTAATTCATGCTCTTGAGATGGTTGGGTTAGAGTATATAGGACTAATTCCTTGGACATATGACCATTCTTGATAGTCATATTCTGAACCCTGCAGCTAATGTAAGCATCGACAGTCGCTAGCCAGGGTATCACAAGGATGATAGGGTAACCAATAAGCTTGGCCTTAGGCTAGAGAACTAGGAAATTTGCAAGGTATTCCCAAGGGTCAATGGAGACCATCACATCCTCCACAATCCCCTCAAGGGCCACTATGGAGCAGTCTGCAAGTTGCAGGACCATTTTGGTCTTTCTCAATGAACCCTGGAGGTTGAGCTTGAGCATGGTGTCCTTGGTCATCACGTTAATGGCAGACCCAAGATCTATTAAAGTGTGTGGGAAAATGGTGCCATTGATGTGCACATCTACTACAGGGCTTCCAAGGTCCAAATACTTTGGACAGATTACCTGCCCCAACATTAATTCAGACAGTTGTCCAATGACATTAATGGAAGGGGAATCTCTTCTTCGCCTCCCTGAATGCTTGAAGAACTTCTCCTTGATCAACTTGTTGAAAATATATACATATTTTATATCTTGGAGAAGTGGAATTTTGACACAGATTTTTCAATTCTCCTAGAAGTTCAATCTCTTCTAGGGTAGGCTGGAGTGGTTGGGTTAATCTCTCAGGAAAGGGTGGTGGATTTACTTTAGGAATTCTTTCCTCTCTTTCTTCCTCAACCTCCATAGGTGGAGGTAGAGGTCGGTTTTCCGGGAGTACCCTCCCAAATCTCAGGTTGATTTCCTAAATCTCCACCGCATAAGCATGATAAGATGTCTCTCCACTGTATACTTGTTGTGTTTGTTTGTTGTTCGGGTTCAGATTTGGATGGGAAGATATTTGGGGTTGTTTAGGTGGAGTAATGTATAAAATTAGTGTTTGAGTAGGTGGTGAAGGTAATAAAGCTAGCACATTGTTATATGGGGGCCTCGACGCCTTGCATTCCACTGAGGTGGTGGTAGAGCATATGATTGAAATGACTGGCTGGTTGGTTGGGAATGATAATGAGGTGCAAAGAACCAAGGGGGAGGTGTATAATAGGAAGGATGAGCAGGGGCCCCTGAAGAAGGTATGGATGTGGTCTAGTTGGGGTTGTAATATGCACGGGATGACCCTTGCATGCCCTGCTGGTATGGTCTAGGCCCATGAGGTCTCCTTTGGTTTATGTAGTAGAGCTGTTCAATTACCCCTTAAGCTCATTGATATACTGCTTTTAGTCTGGGTAGAGAAGGGCACTTGTCTGTGGAGAGGTTTTCTTCACAGACTAAGTAAATTTCAATAGAATTCAATGGACATTCATTCCTAGGGTGCCTTCTGGTGCATCTAAGGCAAAAAATTGCTAAGCCTCTCTTTGCTTCCTCTTGTTTTCTCTTAATGTGCATAGTTTCCATATGTAGGGCAAGGGTTTGCAACATATCACTCTTAAAATCCTCCAACATTTTTCCAATTTCACCCTTGATAGATGAATTGGAAGAGAATAGATTGACCATAGGCTCACTACCCCTACACTTTTTCCTAGCTGCCCTAGAATGGTTTCTAAAGAGAGTCTTGATATCCTCATAGGGAAACTAGTAGATATCCCCTCCTGCCAAAAATTTTAGGATATCCAAAGATCTTCCCTTACTCCTATAAGTAGGACTAGCTTTAGTGACTCAAGGTTAAGTATGCACCTGGCCCTTTTGTAGCTAAGTTAGAATCTTTCTTCATAATCTTCTAGGGATTCATTGTGCCCTAAGGTCATCCTAAAATTTTTCTCTTTAGTGCCTTTAGACCTATAGTAGTCTCAATACTTGTTGTTGAAGGCTTGCTGCATCTGAGCCCAAGTGGTGATGCTATCCCAAGGTAAACCCATGAACCAGCACAAAGTTTCATCCTTGAGAGTGGATGGGAATAGTTTCAACTTCTTCTCATCATTGGTGTAGTCATAGGTTCGGCATATGACAAAAAGTTCAAATAGGAAAGTGTCTGGATCTTCTGAGGTCAAGCCATGGAAATGAGGAAGGGCATAGGGGCTTATATTCTGCATCTTAGTATACCCATTGGTTTCCCTGAAGGGGAAGGCACCCTCAACACTTTCTCTATTTCCTCTATCATTTCTATTTTCAGCCACTGGATCAGTAGGAATGGGTTCTTCTTCTTCGTCTTCCCCTGTAGGTTCTTCAAATATTTCATGTTGCTCACCTAAGGGTTCCTCCAATTCATAGCCACCAAAGAAGAGGGAAGGTTAGTTGTTTGAAGCAGTGGAGATATTTGGAAAAAAATTCCCTAAGTTATCCCTATTCCTACGAGGCATGGAATTTTTTTTTTTTTGCTTTGTTTTATGTTTTTTTTCAAACCTTTAGAGTGATTACAGAATTGAAATTGCAAACTGAATGAAAACTAACTAATTGAATGAAATCTTACTTGTAGGATGGAAAGGAAAGAAAAGAATACAGAATGGAAATGAAGGGAACTAAATTACTCTTGTAGAAATGAAACTACTAGCAAAATATCAGAAACAAGAAATGGAAGAAAGAAAGTGGTAATCACATTTTACTCAAACACCTCCCCGGCAACAGCGCCAAAAATTGATGAGCACCAATATTGTAGCAAGAATGTTGCAACTCCTGGGGCTACCAACTTTACTTTATCAACCTGGGGTTCTTACAAACTTGGAGGTGAAAGTATTTTTCACACAAGTAAAAGTGATAGTTCTACCTTTTATCAATGTTTAGCTAGTGAAAGACCACTAGGGTTTGTCAAGCTAGACTTCTATGGATTCAGAAGAAGCTTGATTACTGATGAGGGATAGAGAAATCTACTCTAAGAGAAAGTCGGTCTACCGCAGTAAGGAAAAAGACTGAAATCCAATACTAAAACACACCATTTCCTACCTAACTGCTAAGATACTATGTTTCATAAATAACACTAGAATAACATGTAAGAAATTCAATTATTTTAAGCATGTAAATTCAATGCATTAACATTCTACTATTGTCCATGTAAATGGCTACAACAAATTTGTTTTTTCTTTTTGTCTTTTTCCATTTTTATGGAGAAGTGTGAAAGCTAATATCTTTTGGTAATGTGGCAAGTGGCTTAGGGATGTTGGTGGATGGTTCGAAGGTTTGGGAGACCCTTAGGTGACCTTGTGTGGCTTTCTATATGTTTTCCCTCAATTCGACCTCAAAATAGGCCACTACAGGAAAACCTACAGGATTCCCTGTATTTCTATAGGATACAACTAAGCGCCAAAAGATGGGTGCTAAAGGTGATAGACGGCTTAGGGAAGGTGATTGGTGGATGGAATGGAGTGAGAAAATGCCTACGATCACTCAGAACTCAAAACCAAGTTTGGGAGATGGTTGGATTTGCTCAACATGCTTGGAGAAGTTTATTTGAAAAATGATGAAATTGGTGAGGGTCTTAGTGAAAGCGAGGAATGATCATGGATGGATGAAGTTGGGAGGAGGTTTCTGACTATGAGATCTTTGTTTTCTTCTCAAACACCTGCACTGCATCAAACATTGATATTTGCCCAAAAATCATGTAAACAAAAAGAATTTCAATAAGCTAGAAAAATAGAGTTTAATGATCTAGTTGTCTTCTTCATGCATGAGGAAAATTTGCAGAATAAGATGAAATCATTGGTGAGATCTAATGTAATACTAAATATGGAAGAAATTATAATTAAATCTTACACTTGCAAACTGATCAAAAGCTGGTTCAAGTACAGTAAACTCTAAATTCTTTGAGAAAGTAGAATTTTGTTGTTTTGGGGCTGCATGGGGGTCCTTTCCTCAAATCATGATCCTTGAAGAAAGAGGTGAGGCCAAGACACCTAATAAGAAATTTTTTATGCTCATTTTATTGCCTCTAATCTATTTTTGAGGTAAAGCACAAATGGAAGCAAACTAATAAACAAACTAATCAAATCTACACTACTTGCAACGAAATACTTCTAAGGACAATTTAACCATGAATCTATGAAATTAACCTAAGCATACAGATACAATATGAGAAATATTTGATGCTAGGGTTGGGCCCTAACCCAAGAGCTTCAGCCCTATGAGTTAACTCTATGCTGGATCAAGAAGAAGCTCATTCTCATTATCAAAACAGAAAATTACATAGCAATGTCTTCCACAAGTCTAGAGCTCAAAAATAACTAGTGTTTTTACAGCAAAAATTTGAATCCTAATGAGGCTCTAGGCCTCTTTATTTATACAAATAAATTCTCCAACGAATTACTTAAATCAATGGATCCTTTCCTCCCAAACTTGAGATGAACTAACTCTTTGACTATCACTTGCTCGACTGCCTTTTGATATTCATGACTTGGTTGCTTGTACTCCGAGCTAGTGTGATTGATGGAGGAATATTCAAATCAGGGAGGAATAAATGAGGAGGATTTACCTCCTACAATCTCTATTTCTTGTCCCATTCGAGTTTTAACCTTTAATCTTGCCAAAATTCCATGATTTCCTCTCACAAACTTGCATTCAATGCACATTAGTCCACTAGGCATAATATCTCACTTTGACTCATCTCATTAAACAAAATATAATCAAAACATGTAATAAATTGTGATAAGAGTTGATTTGACTAAGCTATGAGGTGAATTAAGTTCCATATAGTTACCCAATGATGAGGCTCATCACAACACCCACCCAAACTTTTGGCCTAACACCAAATTTTGGGCGCCCCTCTACTTTTCAAGGCTCCTATGGTAGGGAGCTAATCCTCTCATGACGTGCATGGTATTTGTCGTCCTAGGTTCATGTTGGATTGTTTTATTATGATTTCATTAGGGCTTGAGTGAAGGTTTGATCACATATTCAAAAAAATTATTTAAAATATCCATGTCACTTGAAGCTGCAAAATCAACTGAAAGTGCCTCATACAGTTTGGCAACATCTCATTTTCAATCTCATGCTTGTAGTCCATTTTGGATTTAAAATTTTATCATTTAATATTATGGACTTCTAAAAATTCCATTGGAATGCATACAAAACTCAATTTTAAATTGGTTTCGATAAATAGAGAGGGAGCCATTAAGATTCCAAGTTTACTGCCCCAAAATCCTAGCCACTTTTATCCATCCCTAATGGAATTCTCCATGAATTCGTTATTTATATGACTAGTTTGGGGAAATAAAGCTTACAGATGTTCATTCTCATAAAGTACTCATGTTAGGAAGGCGACACTTGTGGAAGTAGAAACTAAACCAAGCCCTATTATTGTGCATCCTTTCACTCATAATGAGGAGTGCCTTTCTTGAGGAAGTCTTCTATCCATACATGGAATGCAATTGATTTCTTTCATTCTCTATGTCATCTAGAAAATCATCAAATTGTTGTAATAGGCTTCCCTAGGTGACACAACCTCCATAATATTACCTATTTCTAACAATTAATAAGAGTAATTTGTGATGAGGATCACTAGCTTCAACAATTTTCCGGCGAAAAGCTACTTTTGAATGGGACACCATCAACTACATCTAAGATGGACCAAGAAATATGATGCCTTTATTACTCGTGAATATTATGACATTAGAAACAAACCTTTCTCTTGAGTTAATTGAAGTTGCTAGTCGTATTCCTACTTGCAAGTCATACTTATGCACTCTCATATTGCAACCTAAAAATGTGATCTATGATCACTAGCTTTCCTATCCTTCTAAGTCACGGATCGTAAATGAAAACTTTAGCGAAAATGTGATAATAAATAATGACTCAGAGAATGAAACATGTGCTTGAATTAAAAACCACAAAACATAATTTGACTTAGAAATATCATTGGAATATTATAGGGCACAATTACTATTCAAAAAAGGACTTTTCCCAACAGGATGGAACAACCCACCAAATAGGAAAAAAGTGTTTCCTTATCATCTCAAATGCATGTTCATGGGACAATTTAGAGGTAGTCTATTGGAGCCATGATAATCATCTCATTGCATTAGCATATGTGCAATAGCTAAAATATGTACAATATTTCTATAGAAAATGGGTGTTGGGCTAGAGGGCATGGTGTTAACTCTTGGAAAGGTTTTATTTGGGAATGGAGTGGTCATTGAACCCTTTGGAAAAAATATTTTTTTCTTCGGTAACCATCTCCTCTCAAATTTTCAAATTCTTCATGCCTCAACAAAAATTTCACTCACTTTTGCACTTTAGTGACCAATGGGCAAGTTGCTCTAGTGGGGGATAGATGCAATAACTCCCATGACTTTGTATGCATGCTAAGAAAATAAAACAAATGCGATCATGGACCTTGTCATAAAGACTAAAATGTAATCCTTGTTGTGATAAGTGGAATGATCCTTTCAACTACACTTGTTGTGGTCATTTGGTTTCTAGCATATAGGCGGAGAAAAAGCCACAAGAGATCTAGGAAAATATGCAACCATTCTTTTGTTGCTCTTGTTCCTCCTTCATGGATGGTGTAACGTAATGATGAATTGAGAATCACCACTAAAAATTTCAATGAACAAAATCACCTCCTGGGAGATACAAAGAAGGGAGGAACGTGTAGGAGTGTCCTGCCAAGCGGTTCACTAGTAGCTATTAAGAAGCTACAAAATTCTAGCTTCGAGAGTAAGAAATGTTCTATTATGAAGTTAGAAGGATCACATGGCTTAATCATCCCAATATTGTGGTTGTTAAAGCATTTTAATATGGGCATGATTAGTGATATTATTTATGAACTTGTAACCAATGGTCCTTTGGATGGATGGTTACAACATCTTCCGAAAGGAGGTAGGGGTTTGGATTGGAGCATGCTCATATGAATTTCGACTACATTTTCCTAAGGTATTGTGTTTCTACATGAAAAGTAAAACATCATGTAGAGCACATAGATATTCAGGCCAACAATTTCTTCTTAGATGAAGATTTTGGGGCACACGTACTAGGTGTGGGCCTATACATGTTTGTACCATGGGACGACATACATGACAGGAAAACAATGGTTTTCACTCATGGATATCTTGCTCCTTAATTTATTTACCAAAATGAAATCACAACTAAAATTGATCACCACCAAATCAACATGAACAAATCAAATTATGTGGAATTCATAATGGGAAATGTGCCTTGCCTCAGTCATAATTCACCAACACATTTCACAGTGATACCCATTTCCCTTGACTCTATGATTTGTGTGTGGAATTTTTGACTTAACAAGTTGCAACACGACTCCAAGTTATAACCACCTTGGAAGTAATTCTCAATCATTGTAATAGTTTCTCTTGACACTTCCCAGGTTTCATCAATTTCATCAGCCCTAACCTTGCATTCTTATTCTCCTCCAGCATGCTACTCTTCCTATTATTTTTCACTTGGCTAAAAAACGTTGATCTATGACCTCCTCAATTGAATGATGCTCTCAGAGTGACACCAATTTCCTTTCAACTGCAGGTTTTAATGCCTATGATTGCATATGAAATCTTAGTTGACACTGGATGACTTTTGAATTGCTCTAATCACTATATCTAATCATCTAGAGGTGGATTTATTAAATTGTTTATGTATTTCTTCAATAGGTGTGATCTTAGGGTCTTGAAGGTGGCATGAATTTATCTTATATGGCATAAAACATGTAATATGCTGGTAGAACTAAAGTTACATCCCCTTTAATGAATCCCTCTCATTGCTCCTATGTGTTCCTTTCATTTTAGTCCATAAGTAGTTTGTATAGTAACTAGTTTTGGTGACTTGCCATATAAATCATGAGATGATTCTTATGGCCCAAATATATTAAGAATTTTCTTTCGTATCATATATATAAAACGATAAACAATTAGAGTGACACACATTTCTCTTAAAAAAATTGAATTCACTAGTTGTGATCCTACTTGTCGATCTCATTCCTGCTCTCTCTAACTGCAAACGACGGATGTTACCTCTCACTAGGTCTTTCACTCAGCTCTTTAGGTCGCAAGTCACATCCGCAACCCTTAGTATCCATGTAATCTAAAGTTACGACTTGCACCATGCCCCGAATGTGTGACCTGTGCTAATGGTTTAACATGCGACTACTCCAGAAATTGGGACACATGATTTAATTCATGACATTGCAACTACTTGTGCTCAATACAATCCGTACAGACCTAAAATTTTATGGGTAATGAAGAAAGGGCTCTATATCCATCTCATTAGAAAAAAATTTCTTCACTCATGGATGAGGTCTAAATGCAAGCTAATGTTCGAAATTCTAGAACAATGGTGACCAGGAGAGCATTAGATATGATCATCATGAATTTGATAGAAATCATTTTTAAATGTTGAAAATACCATGCTAGGTTTTTATCCAAATGTTTAAAGGGGAGTTTGGAATGGAGGTACTTCTAAAAGTGGATATGAGAGCTTAGGCAAAAGAGTTTCATAATGTACAACTGGAAATCCAAACTATTCCAAATATGATTTGGTTGTGCATCACAAGTAGATCAGTTTGTCCTAATATTAATTCTTCATGATATTAATGAGAAGGATTATAAAAGTTACAGCTGGTGAGATAAAAATGCTCCAACTATGAAAATTGAAAAGATGCTAGTATACCTTCTACTTCATGTAATGAAATAGTGGAGGCTTCCAAGTTTAATGATAGAAATATCAATTGTAAGATATCAAGATAATTAAAATATATGTTTATGAGGAAATTTGTTTAGGAAAAGTCGCAACTATGATGGAAAAAATGCAATGATGATCATATCAAAGATCTTACCTGTGCTTTTTTGAAATAAGGAAATGATTTTTGGGAAGGAATTTCTTCCACAAACATGGTTAAGGAAGCTTAGGATAATCCTGCATAGGTTATACAAACCTTGATGATATTGTAGCGCATAAAAGGAATGTACAACGGTACAAATTAATATCTAACATTTATTCAATTTATTAGATTTATAATATTATTCTTTGACTTCAAATGTATTTGATCGATGCAGTTTTCTTGTAGGTAGAACAAAGGGAATGATAATGGTGACCTATGTGGAGGAAGCTAGGGCTACTCATAAAGGCTGTGAAACTAGGGTTTTAATGAGTAGACAATCTAGATCCATATTGGATTTTAGAATGAGTTGTCAAAACTAAAGGCATAACATCAAAAGTTGGTTGGATGAAAATGAGGTTCAGTAGAAGGAAAATAGTCATTCGATACAACAAGTGAACATCACAACCTTATCTCGTGACCGGGAAACAACCTTAGCAACAAGTACTATAGGGTTTCCAAAGACAGTCTTGATATCCTCATAGGGAAACTAGTAGATATCCCCTCCTACTAAAAATTTTAGGGTATCCAAAATATCTTCCCTTACCCTTGTAAGCAAGACTAGCTTTAGTGACTTAGGGTTAAGTATGCACCTGGCCCTTTTGTAGCTAAGTTGGAATCTTTCTTCATAATCTTCTAGGGATTCATTGTTCCCTAAGGTCATCCTAAAAATTACCTCTTTAGTGTCTTTAGACCTTTAGTAGTCTCGATACTTGTTGTTGAAGGCTTTTTGCATCTGAGCCCAAGTGGTGATGCTATCCCCAGGTAAACCCATGAAGCAGTGCAAAGTTTCATCCTTGAGAGTGGATGGGAATAGTTTCAACTTCTGCTCATCATTGGTGTAGTCATACGTTCAGCATACGACAACAAATTCAAATAGGAAAGTGTCTAGATCTTCTAAGGTTAGGCCATGGAAATGAGGAAGGACAGAGGGGCTTATATTCTTCATCTTAGTATCGCCATTGGTTTCCTTGATGGGGAAGGCACCCTCAACTCTTTCCATATTTCCTCTGTCATTTCTATTTTCAGCCATTGGATCAGTAGGAATGGGTTCTTGTTCTTCTTCTTCTCCTGTAGGTTCTTCAAATGTTTCAAGTTTCTCACCTAAGGGTTCCTCCAATTCACAGCTACCTAAGAAGAGGGAAGGTTGGTTGTTTGAAGTAGTGGGGGTATTTGGAAAAAGTTTCCCTAAGTTATCCCTATTCCTATGAGGCATGAAAAAAATGTTTTTGTTTTGTTTTGAGTTTTTTTCCAAACTTTGAGAGTGGTTGTGGAATTGAAATTGCAGACCGAATGAAAACTAACTAATTGAATGAAATCTTACTTGCAACATGGAAAGGAAAGCAAAGAATGCAGAATGGAAACGAAAGAAACTAAATTACTCTTGTAGAAATGAAACTACTAGCAGAATATCATAAACAAGAAATGGAAGAAGGAAAACAGTAATCACATTTTACTTAGACACCTCCCTAGCAACAACGCCAAAAAGTGATGAGCACCAGTATTGCAACAAGAATGTTGCAACCCCTAGGGCTACCAACTTTACTTTATTAACCCGGGGTTCGTACAAACTTGGAGGTGACATTGTTGTATACACAAGTAAACGTGATGGTTTTGCCTTTTGTCACTACTCAGCTAGCGAGAGACCACTAGGGTTTGTCAAGCTAGACTTCTATGGATTCAGAGGAAGCTTGATTACTGATGAGGGAAAGATAAATCTACTCTAAGAGAAAGTCTGTCTACTACAGTAAGGAAAAAGACTGAAATCTAACGCTAAAACACACCATTTCCTACCTAACTACTAAGATACTATGTTTCATAAATAATGCTAGACTAACATGTATGAAATTCAACTATTTTAAGCATGTAAATTCAAAGCATCAACATTCTACTACTGTGCATGTAAATGGCTACAACAAATCTGTTTTTCTTTTTGTCTTTTTCCATTTTTATGGAGAAGTGTGAAAGCTAATCTCTTTTGGTAATGTGGCAGGTGGCTTAGGGATGTTGGTGGATGGTTTGAAGGTTTGGGAGACCGTTAGGTGACCTTGTGTGAATTTCTATACGTTTTCCCTCAATTCGGCCTCAAAACAGGCCACTACAGGAAAACCTACAGGATTCCCTGTATTTCTACAGGATATAGCTAAGCACCAAAAGATGGGTGCTGAAGGTGATGGAACGCTTAGGGAAGGTGGTTGGTGGATGGAATGGAGTGAGAAAATTCCTAGGATTACTCAAAACTCAAAACCAAGATCAGGAGATGGTTGGATTTGCTCAACATGCTTGGAGAAGTTTCCTTGAAAAATGATGAAATTTCTGAGGGTCTTAGTGAAAGCGAGGAATGATCATGGATGGATGAATTTGGGAGGAGGTTGCTGACTATGAGATCTCTCTTTGCTTATGAAACACCTGCACTACATCAAACATTGATATTTTCCCAAAAATCATGTAAACAAAAAGAATTTCAATAAGCTAGAAAAATTAAGTTTAATGATCTAGCTATCTACTTCATGCATGAGGAAAATTTGCAGAATAAGATGAAAGCATTGATGAGATCTACTGTAAGACTTAATATGGAAGAAATTATAATTAAATCTTACACTTTCAAACTGATCAAATGTTGGTTCAAGTACAGTAAACTCTAAATTCTATGAAAAAGTAGAATTTTATTGTTTTGGGGCTGCATGGGGGTCCTTTCCTCAAATCATGATCCCTGAAGGAATAGGTGAGGCCAAGACACCTAATAAAAAAAAATTGATGCTTCTTTTATCCCCTCTAACCTATTGCTGAGGTAAAGCACAAATGGAAGCAAACTAATAAACAAACTAGTCAAATCTACACTACTTGCAATGAAATACTTCTAAGGACAATTTAACCATGAATCTATGAAATTAATCTAAGCATACAAATACAATATGAGGAGTGTTTGCTGCTAGGGTTGGTCCCTAACCCAAGAGCTTTAGCCCTCTAAGTTAAATCAATGTTGGATCAAGAAGAAGCTCATTCTCATTATCAAAACAGAAAATTACATAGTAATGTCTTCCACAAGTCTGGAGCTAAAAAATAACTAGTGTTTTTATAGCAAAAATTTGAATCCTAATGAGGCTCTACACCTCTTTATTTATACAACTGAAGTCTCCAATGAATTACTAAAATCTAGGGAGGCTTTGCTCCCAAACTCAAGATAAACTAACTCTTTGACTATCACTTGCTCGGTTGCCTTTTGATCTTCATGACTTGGCTACTTGTACTCCGAGCTAGTGTGGTTGATGGAGGAATATTCAAATGAGGGAGAAGTAAATGAGGAGGATTTTCTTCCTACAATCTCTATTCCTTGTCTCATTCGAGTTTCAACCTTTAATCTTTCCAAAATTCCCCGCTTTCCTCTCACAAACCTGCATTCAATGCAAAGTAGTCCACTAGGCATAATATCTCACTTTGACTCATCTCATTAAACAAAATATAGTCAAAACATGTAACAAATTATGAGAAGAGTTGATCTAACCAAGCTAGGGGGTGAATTAAGGTCCATATAGTTACCCAATGATGAGGCTCATCACAACACCCACCCAAACTTTTGGCCTAACACCAAATTTTGGGGGCCCCCTCTACTTTTCAGGGCTCCTATGGTAGGGAGCTAATCCTCTCATGATGTGCATGGTATTTATCTTCCTAGGTTCATGTTGGATTGTTTTATTATCATTTCATTAGTGTTTGAGTGAAGTTTTGATCACATATTCAAAAAATTTATTTAAAATATCCATGTCACTTGAAGCTACAAAATCAATTGAAAGCGCCTCATACAGTTTGGCAACATGTCATTTTCAATATCATGCTTGCAATCCATTTTGGATTTAAAATTTTATCATTTAAGATTATGAACTTCTAAAAATTCCCTTGGAATGCATACAAAACTCAATTTCAAAGTGGTTTCGGTAAATAGAGAGGGAGCCATTAAGATTCCAATTTTTACTACCCCAAAACCCTAGCCACTTTTATCCATCCCTAATGGAATTCTCCATGAATTCTTTATTTATATGACTAGTTTTGGGAGAGAAAGATTATAGATTTTCATTCTCATAAAGTACTCATGTTAGGAAGGCGACACTTGTGGAAGGTGAAACTAAACCAAGCCCTATTTTTGTGCATCCTTTTACTCATAATGATGAGTGCCTTTCTTGAGGAGGTCTTCTATCCATACATGGAATGCAATTGATTTCTTTAATTCTCTATGTCATCTAGAAAATCATCAAATTTTTGTAGTATTCTTCCCTAGGTGACACAACCTCCATAATATTACCTCTTTCTAACAATAAATAAGAGTAATTTGTGATGAGGATCACTAGCTTCAACAATTTTCCAGTGAAAAGCTACTTTTGAATGGGACACCATCACCTACATCCAAGATGGACCAAGAAATATGATGCCTTTCTTACTCGTGAATATTATGACATTAGAAACGAACCTTTATCTTGAGTTAATTGAAGTTTCTAGTCGTATTCCTACTTGCAAGTCACACTTATGCACTCTCAGATTGCAACCTAAAAATGCGACCTATGGTCACTAGATTTCCTATCCTTATAAGTCACGAATCATAAATGAAAACTTTAGCGCCAATGTGATAATAAATAATGACTCGGAGAATGCAACATGTGCTTGAATTAAAAACCACAAAACATAATTGGAATTAGAAATATTATTGGAATATTATAGGGCACAACTTACTATTAAAAAAAGGACTTTTCCCAATAGGATGGAAAAACCCACCAAACGAGAAAAAAGTGTTTCCTTATCATCTCAAATGCATTTTCATGGGACAATTTATAGGTAGTCTATTGGATCCACGATAATCATCTCGTTGCATTAACATATGTGCAATAGCTAAAATATGTACAAGATTTTTGTAGAAAATGGGTGTAGGGCTAGAGGGCATGGTGTTAACTCTTGGAAAGGTTTTATTTGGGAATGGAGTGATCATTGAACCCTTTGGGAAATAATAGTTTTTTCTTAGGGCACCATCTCCTCTCAAATTTTCAAATTCTTCATGCCTCAACACAACTTTGATTGAGTTTTGCACTTTAGTGACCAATGGGCAAGTTGCTCTAGTGGGGGATAGATGCAATAACTCCCATGACTTTGTATATATGCTAAGAAAATAAAATAAATGTGATCATGGACCTTGTCATCAAGATTAAATTGTAATCCTTGTGCTTGTAAGTGGAATGATCCTTTCTACTACACTTTTTGTGGTCATTTGGTTTCTAGCGTATAGGCAAAGAAAAAGGCATAAGAGATCTAGGAAAATATCCAACCCTTCTTTTTTTTCTCTTGTTCCTCCTTCATGGAGGGTATAACATAATGATGAATTGATAATTACCACTAAAAATTTCAGTGAATAAAATCACCTCCTAGGAGATACAAAGAAGGGAGGAACATATAGGAGTGTCCTGCCAAGCGGTTCACTAGTAGCTGTTAAGAAGCTACAAAAATATAGTTCGAGAGTAAGAAAGGTTCTATTATGAAGTTAGAAGGATAACATGGCTTAATCATCCCAATATTGTGGTTGTTAAAGAATTTTAATATGGACATGTTTAGTGATATTATTTATGAACTTGTAACCAATGGTCCTTTGGATGGATGGTTACATCATCTTCTGAGAGGAGGTAGGAGTTTGGATTGGAGGATGAGAATATGAATTGCGACTACACTTTCCTAAGGTATTGTGTTTCTACATGAAAAGTAAAACATCATGTAGAGAACATAGATATTCAGGCCAAGAATTTCCACTTAGATGAAGATTTTGGGGCACACAAACTAGGTGTGGGCCTGTCCATGTTTGTACCATGGGACGACATACATGAGAGGAAAACAATGGTTTTCACTCATGTATATCTTGCTCCTGAATTTATTTACCAAAATGAAATCACAACTAAAATTGATGACCACCAAATCAACATGAACAAATAAAATTATGTGGAATTCATAATGGGAAATGTGACTTGCCTCAATCACAATTCACCAACACATTTCACAACGATACCCATCGTCCTTGAATCTATGATTTGTGTGTGGAATTTTTTACTTAACAAGTTGCAACGCGACTCCAAGTTATAACCCCCTTGGAAGTGATTCTTAATCATTGTAATAGTTTCTCTTAATACACTTCCTAGGTTTCATCAATTTCATCGGCCCCAACCTTGCATTCTTATTCTCCTCCAGCACGCTACTTTTCCTATTATTTTTCGCTTGCCTAAACAACGTTGATCTCTGACTTCCTGAGTTGAATGATGCTCTCAGAGCGACACTAATTTCATTTCAACTACAGGGTTCAATGCCTATTATTTCACATGAAATCTTAGTTGACACTAGATGACTTTTGAATTGCTCTAATCACTATATCTAATCATCTAGAGGTGGATTTATTAAATCTTTTATGTATTTCTTCGATAGGTGTGATCTTAGGGTCTTGAAGGTGGCATGCATTTATCTTATATGGCATAAAACATGCAATGTGTTGGTAGAACTAAAGTTACATCCCCTTTAATGAATCCCTCTCAAAGCTCCTACGTGTTCCTTTCATTTTAGTCCATAAGTAGTTTGTATAGTAACTAGTTTTGGAGATTTACCATATAAATCATGAAATGATTCTAATGACCAAAATTAGATTAATAATTTTCTTCTGTAGCAAATATTGAAAACCATAAACAAGTAGAGGGACACACCTTTCTCTTAAAAAAATTGAATTCACTAGTCATGATCCTACTTGTCGGTCTCATTCCTACTCTCTAACTGAAAACGATGGATGTTACCTCTCACTAGGTCTTTCACTCGGCTCTTTAGGTCGCAAGTCACATCTGCAACCCTTAGTATCAATAGGTGTCATTTCTCATGATTGACTGTGGAAATACCAAATAGGTGTCATTTCTCATGATTGACTGTGGAAATACCAAATATGATCATCCTTTCCAGACTGTAAAGGTTCCATATTATCCACAATCAGGATTCAGATAAAGTGAAAAGGAAGGAAATCCAAGGGAAGACCAGGAAAGTGGCTTGATAACACATGCAAATAAGGAAGTGAAATTATTGATTTTCTCACAATTGATGAATAGCCAAACAAGGAAACCCTGGCTAGTTCATGTTTAAATTTCTTGTTTTAGAATAGAGAATAAGATTTGCTCAAACAATTCAAGCTTGGCAGATCACTAGACTAGATAGAGAAATAAAGGGCCCAAATGCTCAATCTGAGCCCTTGGTTGAAATAAGTATAGTTTTAGATAGGAGGGCAGTCAAAAGAAAAGAGAAAAGCAGGGTTTGCTAGCTCAAATGCACCCAATCAAAGGAAGAAAAAATGTTAGATATTTTAGGTTGGGTAGGAAGATAATTATGAGGTTGCAGAAAGCAGGGTGATGTTCAGTTTACACTGTATCACCAGCATTATGGCAAAGTGGTTACAAGTTCAGTGGAGCCTGACTAACTTCCCCTTTCATTTCCCCCACAAATTTCACTAACATCCCTTAAGGATATTGAGATCTGCTCAAATAGTCCTAATCCATTTCATTTTGCAAGGTACTAAGCAAAACATTGCCTTTGCTTGGTAAACACAAGCAACATTGCTTGTGTAAAAACCATCATCTCATTTCCCCTACATCTCATCAAAAATCTAAGTTTTACTCTATAAACTTAGCATTTCCCTATCACTTGTCATATTAACACCCTAACTCTATGTATATAACTCCTAGATTAATGTTTCCCTACCCCTATTATGTATTAAAAGCAAAAAACCCCCAAAAAAAAAAACTATATATATCCCATCCCCGCCTAATATGGCTATGATTAAAAAGTCCTTGGGAACCATTGGTCCACCTCGGGCCAATGATAACCCGCCATGTTTCCTATTGGGATTTGTTGGACCCTTGGTCAAACAAATAACCATATCCTACCCTACCCACGCAATAAACCCATTTAGTTAACCTGTTGTTAATTAAAGCGTCGGGTCCACTCCACAGTTTCCAAATAACCCAAAGTCTTAAACCCGCCCGAACCTTACAAAAATTAAAGGTTATTGTGTGCACTGCTCTGTTAAACATCTGATAACTTTCTCTCTCATCCACCGTCGGATCTCCTTCCCCAGATCCGACGGTCCTTATCAATATCGAACACGCCCCGACGACAGGACGTTAGTACCCGATGGTTGACGGTTTTCCCGTCGTACACAGGGACACCCGGCGTTTTTTGATTGCATCAGGTCGGCTCTGATAGATACCGCCCCCGTACCAAAGGTGGTTCGATGGAAACTGCTTACCTCCTTCCGTCCTCTCGCCCACGTCACTCTCCCATCAGCCGTTACGTCATCACCTACGCTATTTTTCTCGCCGCCGTGTCTGCCATGTCACCCTCCTATTCAGCAACCCTGTCAGCGGCCACGTCACCCTTCGTACTCCACTATCGGACAAACCAACATCATGCTGACGTCATCCCCAAAACGCTCCAAAAAGGTTCGAAAAGTCCAAATTTTTATAAAAAACACGCGAAAGTGATTGTTTTGTTTATTTTCGAAGCTCGTTGACTGTGCAACCCTGCATGCGATTTTACGACGAGTTGGCCTCCGTTGCTGCACAGTTCGTCACCCAGCTCAGTCAACTCCATAGTGCACCACTTCAGCTCAACCTGCACTCTCCACCTTACCTCAGGCACCCGAAAACCAGGTATTTACCTCATAAGTCGTCTTTCAACCCTGTTTTAAGCATTTTCTCCAGTGAAATCACCTAAAGAGTTGAAATCAAGTCAAAAACATTATTACCTGTGACCTCTGCACTAAAAACAATCGCTATCCGACCACTGTTCGTGGAGTAAACTTGCAAACTCTGCCAGAAACCTCTGCAAACCACCTCGCAAAACTTCAATTCTAGCCCACCTTTTCACCGCGAAAAATTTTGTAAAATTACCAACAAGGAAGAATTCTTCTTCTGTTTCTTTAGAATTCCAAGCTTATTCTATTATTTCCTGAGAAACCCAATCCACTGCTGTTGCCTGTTACCTCAAAGAGTTTTTCACCTAACAGCTTGAAAGGGAGCCCATCCCTACAGTTTGGTCCAATTTCCCCCACTGCAGTTGGCATAATTTACCTTTATACTATGGATGTTGCCCTGTAAGATCACCACAAGATAAATTCAGTCCACAAGATCCTGAGAAAAGTCCTAAAGCACAGTTATCCTTTCTACTGTCCTGCAAACACACATTCTAGTCAAAGACACAGTCAATTAAAGTATGGAGGCTCCAGTGGCTCTCAACATTGCCCCCTTGAATGCACCACATATGGATTTAGAGTGGTTACCTCTGGCAGATAGGGACTTCCAGATTAAGGACATGATGGGCCTCAAGTCTCACCTCAAAACTGTTTGTCAATTCAGAAGCAATCACAGAAATAACACTGATGTCCTGAGAATCTGGGAATCTAGTATGCCCATCTACTACCTCCCATCAGTCAATGTGTTGCCTGACTTCATTCATCTGTGCCATGCAAACTATGACCCCACACAAAGAGCAATCCTCACTCCAGATGGTTCTGTACTATTCTACATCACTCCTCAATCCATAAATGAAATGCTGAACTTTGAGCCACCTCAGCCTCTGGTTCCTCTCACAATAAAAATCCTGCTTGATAAGGGTGCAAAGCTCTCTAGTTCAAAAATACCAAGGGTAGGTCAGTTGTTCAGGAAACCACAGTTCTAGGCCAATCATCCTCCACCCTATCATCAAGTCTCATTCAATGAAACATGCAAGCTCCTGGTAGATATGATATCCTACATTCTAGGATGCAAAACCAGTGAGTTTGTGGATGAAACTGTGTTTGTACTATTGACCATGTTCACTCCAGGACAGCCCCCTGCTGTCATGTATGACTATGCCACCTTCATAGCAAACAAAATACCTGAGCAATTCATGATGTTGGAGAGAGAAAGAGTGTTTAAGTATACCTCTTACATATACCATTTGTTGTTGTACTATCACCCTGATAGTTTCAAAGTTCCTCTCAAGAAACTAGACTCCAAAGGAGAGAGGAGATATGTTATCTTCTGGACCTCAGTTTTCCATGAAGTCCACCTCTCTCCCTACACATATTGTGAGTTTGTTGATATGTTCATCTACCCAGCCACTTGCTTGTTGATGATGACTCCTCCTGGCAGGCTCACTGCTGAAATGCAAAGAATCTTACATCTTTCAAGGGGCTATAGCATTGGTGATTGGTACTTCTACCCAAACCACACAGTGATCAGGATTTATGGTTGTGAGTTCCCTCCCTATAAACTGCCAAGATATGTCCCCATGAGACTTTTTTCCTTGGAATATTTCAGGCAATTCAGTAGTGCAGATTTGACTCATTTCCATGGAAAAAACAAGAAGGCACAGCTCAAAATTAGACATCAATTGGGTCCTTTTGTTTTCAATAAAGGGAAGAATCCTGGAGTGATGCAGACAAGATGCTAAGCGAAGAGCTCATGCTGAAACAAAGCTTCATTTGGGCACCATATGACCCTAAACATTTCATAAGCTTTAGAAGAGTCAAACACAGGATTTCAGGATATGTGCACCAGCCAATTCCTCACATTGAACAATATGCTAATCGACAAGAATGGGTAGAGGGCACACTAGATGAAGAGCACACTGAAGAAGAAAGATTAGAAAAAGAAATGAAAGAATATGAGAAAAGAATTGTCCTGGATTATTTTGCATAGGTCCCCTTCACATAGCCTAAACATATTGGAGCAAGCACATCAGCTGCTACATCTTCACAACAACTGGCTAAAGAAGCCATTCCACCTGCAGGAAAAGGCAAGGAAATTGAACATTCAGAGTAGCATAGTACAATGGAAGAATAGCCATCCACAAATCAGGAAAAGGGTCAAGAAAAATGCCCTTCAACCCAAATAAAGGCAGCCAAAATCCCTGTACTACAAACCCCTCACAATGAAGAAAGAGCTAAAAAGAGGGACAAACTTGAAAACACACCCACAGGGACATCTATAGATCAGCAAGGGGAAAAGAGACAGAGGCTAAACCCCTATTTCGAGGAGGAATTTACTGAAGGTGGCATAGTCATACATGACAACAAGGGGCTGTCCTGGAGTGAACATGGTCAATAGCACAAACACAGTTTCATCCACAAACTCACCAGTTTTGCATCCTAGAATGTAGGATATCATATCTACCAGGAGCCTGCCTATTTCATTGAATGAGACTTGATGATAGGGTGGAGGATGATTGGCCTGCCACTGTGGTTGCATGAAAAACTCACCTACCCTTGATATTTCTGAACTAGAGAGCTTTGCACCCTTATAAAGCAGGAGTTTCATTGTGAGAGGAACCAAAGGTTGAGGTGGCTCAAAGTTCATCATTTCATTTATGGATTGAGGAGTAATGTAGAACAGTACAGACCCATCTGGAGTGAGGATTGCTCTTTGTGTGGGGTCATAGTTTGCATGGCACAGATGAATGAAGTCAGGCAGCACATTGACTGATGGGAGGTAGTAGATGGGCATACTAGATTCCCAGATTCTCAGGACATCAGTGTTATTTCTGTGATTTCTTCTGAATTGACAAACAGTTTTGAGGTGAGACTTGAGGCCCATCATGTCCTTAATCTGGAAGTCCCTGTCTGCCAGAGGTAACCACTCTAAATCCATATGTGGTGCATTCAAGGGGGAAATTTTGAGAGCCACTGGAGCCTCCATACTTTAATTGACTGTGTCTTTGACTAGAATGTGTGTTTACAGGACATCAGAAAGGATAACTGTGCTCTAGGACTTTTCTCAGGATCTTGTGGACTGAATTTATCTTGTGGTGATCTTATAGGGCAGCATCCATAGTATAAAGGTAAACTATGCCAACTGCAGTGGGGGAAAATGGACCAAACTGTAGGGATGGGCTCCCTTTCAAGCTGTTAGGTGAAAACCTCTTTGGGGTAATAGGCAACAGCAGTGGATTGGGTTTCTCAGGAAATTATAGAATAAGCTTTGAACTCTAAAGAAATAGAGGAAGAATTCTTCCTTGTTGGATATGGTTATTTGTTTGACCAAGGGTCTAACAAATCCAAATAGGACACATGACGGGCTATCATTGGCCCCAGGTAGACCAATGGTTCCCAAGGACTTTTGAATCATAGCCATATTAGGCGGGGATGGGATATATATAGTTTTTTTGGGGGGGGGGTTTTGCTTTTAATACATAATAGGGGTAGGGAAACATTAATACAGGAGTTATATACATAGAGTTAGGGTGTTAATATGACAAGTGATAGGGAAATGCTAAGTTTATAGAGTAAAACTTAGATTTTTCATGAGATGTAGGGGAAATGAGATGATGGTTTTTACACAAGCAATGTGGCTTGTGTTTACCAAGCAAAGGCAATGTTTTTCTTACCTTGCAAAATGAAATGGATTAGGACTATTTGAGTAGATCTCAATATCCTTAAGGGATGTTAGTGAAATTTGTGGGGGAAATGAAAGGGGAAGTTAGTCAGGCTCCACTGAACTTGTAACCACTTTGCCATAATGCTGGTGATACAGTGTAAACTGAACATCACCCTGCTTTCTGCAACCTCATAATTATCTGCCTACCCAACCTAAAATATCTAACATTTTTTCTTCCTTTGATTGGGTGCATTTGAGCTAGCAAACCCTGCTTTTCCTCTTTTCTTTTGACTTCCCTCCTATCTAAAACTATCCTTATTTCAACCAAGGGCTCAGATTGAGTAGTTGGGCCCTTTATTTCTCTATCTAGTCTAGTGATCTGTCGAGATTGAACTGTTTGAGCAAATCTTATTCTCTATTCTAAAACAATAAATTTAAACATGAACTAGCTAGGGTTGCACTGTCTGGATATTCTTCAATTGTGAGAAAATCAGTAATTGCACTTCCTTGTTTGCATGTGTTATCAAGCCACTTTCCTGGTCTTCCCTTGGATTTCCTTCCTTTTCACTTTATCTGAATCCTGATTGTTGATAATATGGAACCTTTATAGTCTGGAAAGGATGATCATATTTGGTATTTCCGCAGTCAATGATGAGAAATGACACCTATTGGTATAGGAACCTAACAGTGGCTCCACTTGGGGATGGATTTTCCAAGAGAAAAGCCAAGAACAACAGGTCAGATGGCCTCATTCTTATTTATTGTTGTGTTTATAAAACTTCCTCCTGATACAAGCTAACCAATTGAACCTTTGTGGCATGAATGCTTTTCACATAAGTTGATCTGAATGTAATTGCAACTCTATCTTTGGAGGTTGATCAGAGTTGTTTTTCATAAACAATCAAGAGAGAACTTTAGAACAGTAGGGATGCGAAAAATGAACACCAAGGATGGTGTATCTGTTGGCTTCCTTCTCAAAATTTGTTGCATCATATCTGCTATCCTAATACTATAATGAGCTGCTAAAGTAAACACTTTTTATGTACAAACTACCCTTTTCTTGTGTTTTAACAAGGAAGGTCAAAATAATGCTTGAGCATTCGCCCATTGACTGGGCCTTCCTGAGCTTTTGTGCCATCCAAACCCTTCAAAAAATAGGTGTTGTTTCCTTGTACAGCCTGGATGACAAAAGGGCCTCTCCATAGGAAATCAAATTTGCGATGTTTTCCTTTGTCTTCCTTTCTAGAGTCCCACTTTAGTACTTTGTCTCCTATGAAGAAGTCTTCAGCTTTTGTTCTTTTGTCAAAAAATTTCTTGAGTTTGTCTTGCAGAATCTGAGTTCTCTTGTATACTTCCTCTCTAGTTTGTTGTAAGTGAATAGTTTGATTGATTCTCCTTTGAATTGCATTGGGTTCTGCTTGTAACTCTTGCAACAATTTGATCACAGGGATTCCAAAGGATGAACGGAACATAGCCTCCATGCCATAAGCCAATTCATATGGGTTGGTTCCAATAGATCTTTTTGTGGTCAATCTGTCCGCCCACAGTGCATTTACTAACTTTTTATGCCAGTTCTTTTTGTTCTCTTCCAAGACCCTTTTAATGATATTGATCAGGTTTTTATTAGATGACTCTGCTAGGCCATTACCTTGAGGGTAATAAGCTGTGGAATGACCTAAGGTAATGTGGTATTTGTGGCAAAAATTGATCATTCTTTTGGACTTGAAGGCAGCAACATTGTCTGTAATAATCTTTTATGGACATCCAAATCTACACAGGATATTGGTTTCTAAGAATTGCATGATGATTGAGTCATTGGCTTGCGAACAAGGGATATCTTCTATCCATTTGGTAAAGTAATCTGTGGCAGTTAAGATCCACTTGTGTTGTCCAGAAGAGGAAGGATGAATTTCTCCAATGAAGTCTAAACCCCATTGTTGAAAAGGCCTTTCAGTTGAAATAGGTTTGAGGGGCAAGGGCAACAGCTTCCTCTTGCCTTCAAAGATCTGGCATTTATGGTAGGAAACTACAAATTTTCTCACGTCGGTAAAAAGGGAGGGCCAATAAAAACCATCTCTTAGAATCTTATCAGCTGTGGATTTCCAGTATAGGTGTCCTCCACTGTCCCCTGCATGAAATTCCTTGAGTATTTTGTCAGTTTCGTCCTGAATTAGGCAATTAAGCAAAAAACCTTCATGATTTTTCCAAAATAAAACATTGTCTATAATACAAAACTTTGAAGCTTTCATTTTCAAGAATCTCTTTTTGGTTCTAGATAACCTTGGAGGAGCTTGCAGGTTTAACAATACAAAACATATATCAGTGTACCAAGGTGATTGTAAAAAGGCTTGATTGATCTGTGGAGTCGCCATCTCCTGTTCGTTATCCAGTTCATTGATGTCAAGGGCTTGAAAGTTGGTTTCAGTCATTAATTTGGCTAGCCCTTGTCCTTTTATGAGTTTTGTTGACTTGATTTCAATGTCATACTCTAGAATGTTGGCTATCCATTTGCCACTTTTACCTTCAATTCCTTCTTGAGTAAGAATATCTTTGAGCAGATCCTTCTGAAATACATGAACAATTCATGATGTTGGAGAGTGAAAGAGTGTTTAAGTATACCTCTTACATATACCATTTGTTGTTGTACTATCACCCTGATAGTTTCAAAGTTCCTCTCAAGAAACTAGACTCCAAAGGAGAGAGGAGATCTGTTATCTTCTAGACCTCAGTTTTCCATGAAGTCCACCTCTCTTCCTACACATATTGTGAGTTTGTTGATATGTTCTTCTACCCAGCCACTCGCCTGTTAATGATGACTCCTCCTGGCAGGCTCACTACTGAAATGCAAAGAATCTTACATCTTTCAAGGGGCTACAACATTGGTGATTGGTACTTCTACCAAAACTACACAGTGATTAGGATTTATGGTTGTGAGTTGCCTCCCTATAAACTGCCAAGATATGTCCCATGAGACTTTTTGCCTTGGAATATTTCAGGCAATTCAGTAGTGCAGATTTGACTCATTTCCATGGAAAAAACAAGAAGGCACAGCTCAAAATTAGACATCAATTGGGTCCTTTTGTTTTCAATAAAAGGGAAGAATCCTGGAGTGATGTAGACAAGATGCTAAGCGAAGAGCTCATGCTGAAACAAAGCTTCATTTGGGCACCATATGACCCTGAACATTTCATAAGCTTTAGAAGAGTCAAACACAGGCTTTCAGGATATGTGCACCAGCCAATTCCTCACATTGAACAATATGCTAATCGACAAGAATGGGTAGAGGGCACACTAGATGAAGAGCTTACTGAAGAAGAAAGATTAGAAAAAGAAATGAAAGAATATGAGAAAAGAATTGACCTGGATTATTTTGCACAGGTCCCCTTCACACACCCTCAACATATTGGAGCAAGCACATCAGCTGCTACATCTTCACAACAGCCGGCTAAAGAAGCCATTCCACCTGTAGGAAACGGCAAGGAAATTGAGCATTCAAAGCAGCAGAGTACAATGGCAGAACAACCATCCACAAATCAGGAAAAGGTTCAAGAACAAGGCCCTTCAACCCAAATAAAGGCAGCCGAAATCCCTGTACTGCAACCCCCTCACAATGAAGAAAGAGTTAAAAATAGGGACAAACCTGAAGACACACCCACGGGGACATCTACAGATCAGCAAGGGGAAAAGAGACAGAGGCTAAACCCCTATTCCAAGGAGGAATTTACTGAAGAGACCATAGGCAATATCAGGGGTGAGGGAACTTCTAAACAGTAGATCCCTCCAATTTTGGAAACATCAACTAGCTCCTTTCAGCAGGAGCAAGAGAGACAGCCAGGTGTGGAGCTTTAATCCTCCAAACAGTAGACCAAGCAGGGCTCGGATATCAAAAGAGCATTCACTGAAATTAAAGCTAGAAACGAACCAGTGAGGTTTCAGATTTACAATCAATTGTTAAGAATGGCTCCTACAAATCAACAAAGGTTGATGGCATCCTATGACATACAAGCAGGGAAGATGACTCTTAGTCACTTTAGACCCACTGTACAACAGCCACAGTCAGCTGCAGATTACATCAGAACCAATCTGGAAGTTCTTACCAAAGACATCCATCCAATAGACCAGATTGAGTTGCATAAACAAGCTGGAGAAATCGTGTACTCCACCTTAGCAGATAAAGCTCTAATGGCCCACAGATTACAAAATTCATTGTATAACACTTCTTCCTAATTAGAGCTGGAGAAAGCCTCCTCATTAGCCAAGGATAATAGAATAAAATCCTTGGAAGAAATCATTGTTCTACTAAATGTCATCTTCCAAACACCAAACAAACTTGTGTCTCATAACTAGCCTAATATACAATCAAACAAATCTAAATCATAAAGAGAGAGCCCTCTCTGGTTGCAGATTGGCTAGGATCTGTAGCTGAAAGATTGGTTAGTGGTTACCTCGGCCGTATTCCCTCCTGGAGCCAGGGAACAACCTGAGTGATAACATTATTGGCGACTCCACTAGGGACTCTGAACCAAGAAGAGGTTAATTTATCTGCTTTAAACATATTCAAGCAAAAATACCAAAAACGGATTTAGAAGCTGGCTCCAAAAAAGAAAACTCGTTACACCAGATCCAATCCAGATCCTAATCCGCCAGCTATCTTTGAAAATCCTAACTTAATCCAAAAAACCCTTAGTAGACAAGAAAGCTTAGAAACCGCTGATTCAGACTTTGATATACTTCACCAAAACCTTACAAAATCTGAACTTTCCCTTGGAAGAGTCACAATTCCTTCTGTCAATACTACAGCCTCTCCAAGTTCTTCATCCACACCTCAAAGTATACTTTCCACTATCAATATTTCCACTCTTGTCCCCCTTGTTCCAGCCCTTTTATTTCTTCCTCCTGCCCCATTTATCCCTATAAATATGGCCAACCATTATGCTCCTTTGCACTTACCTTCCAATCCAGGGGCTATGCCCCAGGATTATCAAAGCAAGATCACCTATTTTGATGGTGCTAGTTCCTATACAGCTCAACAGCACACCAAGAAAATGCAGGATTATTTTGAGAACTATGAAATTGATGATGATGATGTGAGGATGAAAATCTTTGTCCAAAGTCTAACTAGTGATTTGAGGATCTGGTTTAGGACACTTGCTGCAAATTCTATAGCCAACCCTGAGGCCCTATATCAACCCTTTTTAAATAGATGGGAAAAGAAGAAAGACCCTTTACATATTTTAACTAAATATGACAATTTAAAAAGGGGACCACAAGAAACTGTTCAAGACTATTGTGTAAGGTTCAATAATGTCTATAGTGCCATTCCTCAGAACCTCAAACCTCCTCCTGACTTAGCCTTGATCAAATTCCCTGATGGATTTGATTCAGACATGGCATATCAGCTGAGGGAAAGAGCCCCATTAAGCCTAGCAGACATGCAGAATGTAGCTGTTAGTGTAGAAGCGAACTTAATTGCCAAACGAAACCGGGCTAGAACTGAAAGAAGAACAACATTTAAAGACAAACCTTCAGCATTTGAGCAAAAGTTAGATGCAATAATTAAAGGTATGGACAGATTAGGAGATAGAGTGGAGACCATTGAAAGAAATTCATCCTGGGAAGGGCAACCAAGTAACTCAACAAGAATCCCAAACTTTAGAAAGAGTCAAAACCCTACTGCCGGAAGGACTGGTCCTGATCAGAACATCAGACCCCCGTTTCAAGAGAATTATGCTGAAGCCTCAACCTCAAATGAACCTGCAGAGGACACACAAATTAATCTAATGGGTTTAAATGGTGATCAACAAATTTTCCTGACACAGGAGGATCAGGAGGCTCATAATTTAAATCAATTTCAAACCAAGTCTGGAGAATCATTTGATTTTAAAGAAGGCTAGGATGTAGCAGTCTATGAGGTTCATAAACAATGTATTGAGAAGTAGGACAATAAATGTACCTGAACCTACCAAATTGAAAGATACCAAACAGCCCAAGGGAACTAAAGATGCTTCTCTGCTCACAGAATTCATAGCTGAGACAAACCTCAACCCAAAAGAGCCCATCATAGAAGACATTTCAGACCTAGAACCATCAAACACTCACCCATCTTCCTCCTATTTTCCAAAAGAAACAGTAAAGAGATCTGGTGTAGTAAACTCCAAAGTAGAGGCAGTTCCTTACAGCAATCATGACAAAGAAAAGAACTTGGAAAACACAACAGAAAAGGAAAATTCTGCTGTCCACAATACAAGAGTGTAAGTGGAAAAAACTTTCAACTTAGAAACAGAAATAGGTAAGATAAAAATAGCCACTCCATTGTCATATGGCTAAACATGAAGTCTACAGGGAACAAATTAGCAAATCACTTCAAATATCTGAAACTAGGGATGCAGTCAATGTCCTAGTTGATAAACTAGAACTGTTTTTGGTCCTGAAGTCAATGGTAAGACAGTAGATGGAGGAGTTCCTCCATTCTATGTGAGCTTAAACATTCATGACAAAGTGTTACATAATGCAATGTTTGATTCAGGTGCTTCCCATAATCTAATGCCCAAGTCAGTAATGGAAAAGCTAGACCTAGATATCACAAGGCCATATAAGGACCTGTTCTCATTTGATTCCATCCAGGTCAGGTGTCTAGGCCTAATCAAAGATCTTTGTGTATCTTTAGTCCAATATCCACCCAAAACAATCTTGATGGATGTGGTGGTAGTTGATATCCCACCTAAATATGGTATGCTATTATCTAGATCTTGGGGTGCAAAACTTCAAGGATCTTTGCAACTAGATATGTCATATGCCACCATTTCAGTATTTGGCCACCCAAAAAGATTATACCGGGAAACATTGATGAAATATGTGGTTAGCAGTCAAGAAAAGCCCCAAAACTTCCCCATCTATTCCATACACTCTGACATGGATTCATTTATCTTATACAATGCTGACATGTGCTCTAAAGCTGAGGCCAAACTCCTAGAAACAACACCGACAATGAACATAAAGGAAAAATCTAGTGACCAGCACCAAAAAATTGTTGATGTGATTGAAGTAACAAGTGAACCTGACATATCAAACCAGCTACAAAGTTCAAACTCACTGCCCACTAAACAAGTCCCCAAAACTGCTGAGACAAGTGTTGATCAAGAAATTTTATGGTACTTAGAGTTTGATGGATCAATAAACAAATTGGGAGCAAGGGCAGGGATTTGGATACACAACATACAAAATGACCATGCTCAGGGTCATGCATATAGGCTAAATTTCAAGTGCACAAACAATATGGCCGAATATGAAGCCCTTTTGCTGGGGCTCAAACTGATTAGAAGTCTAGGGGTCACCAAGATTTCAATTCTAGGAGACTGAGATTTGATAATACAATAGATAAATGGAAACTTTGTTACAAATGATCCTAGGCTAAGGGCTTATAGAGGTGCAGCTATGGAAATACTAAACACCTTCTTGGAATCACAACTCACTAAAATTCCAAGAAAACACAGCCTGCATGCACATAGTTTGGCAACCTTTGCCAACACTTGTAAACTGCCTTTTGAACCCAATCATCACTTTACTGCTGAGATCAAACACAGACCTGCTATCCCAGATAATGTGAAAAATTGGCAAGTATTTGAGAATGATACCCAAATCAATAACTTCCTCACTTTAAAAGAAGAATTTTCAAGCATAAACATAGACACAAGCACTATTCATGATCAACAACAAATTGACAAAGTTGAGCCAAATATATCAGCTGAAGCAGCAAATTTAATTTTTCATCCAACAACTTTTAAACAAAGAAAACTGCAAGAACTCAAACAAAACAACTTTGATGAAATGATTGAGGAAGAATCCAAAGTAATTGATCTGAAGGACAACGTCCTACCCATAGGCCTAACTCCTTTAGAAGATATATTTGATTCAAATGACATTCTGAGAAGACCAAAAATGCAACCATTAAATGTAGAGATTGAAGACTGCAACATTGCGACCACAGAAAATCCCAAAATGATAAAACTCTCCAAAACATTGCCTCCTGACCAAAAGGTCAAACACATTAAATTGTTCACTGAGTTCCAAGATGTCTTTGCATGGAGCTATGAGGATTTAAAATCCTATGACACATCTGTTATCCAACATACAATACCCTTGAAAGAAAACTAGAAACCTTTTAAACAAAACCTGAGAAGGATTAATCCAATCCTCCTTCCTCTTATTGAAAAAGAAGTCATAAGAATGTATCAAGCTAGAATAATTACACCCATTAGGTTTTTTGAATGGATTTCAAATCTAGTGCCCACTAGAAAGAAAACTGGACAGATAACGCTTTGTGTCGACCTGAGAAATTTGAATAAAGTCTCTCTCAAAGACCACTACCCCTTACCCAAAATGGATCACACTTTACAAAGGGTAGTGGGTGCTTCAAGGATCTCATTGCTAGATGGATTTTGAGGATTTAATTAGATTTTAGTTCACGTAGATGACCAAGATAAAAGTGCCTTTACAACACCCTGGGGAACCTTTAAATACGTGAAGATGCCTTTTGGACTCAAAAATGCATGGGCCACATTTCAGAGAGAAATGGACATAGCCTTTGCTAAAGAGATCCATGACTTTCTAGTCATATACCTTGATGATCTTACTGCTTTTTCAAAATCAGACCAAGAACATTTAGATCATTTAAGGCAAGTGTTCCTAATTTGCAGAAAATATGGCATATCATTGAACCCAAAGAAATCATTATTTGGCCTGGAAGAAGGCAAACTCCTAGGTCACATAATTTCTAAAGATGGAATAAGAATAGATCCAGACAAAATACAGGCCATCCTTCAAGTCCCTCACCCAAGAAACATCAAATAATTACAAGCCCTTCTAGGGAAAATCAATTTCCTAATAAGATTCATTCCCAATCTGGTCGAACTGATTAGACTGTTGAATAATATTCTGAAGAAAGATTCTAAAGTCAAATGGACAATAGAATCTAAACAAGCCTTTAAGGAAATCAAAATAGCTTTGACAAGAACTCATGTTCTTACAAGTTCCAGGTTTGATAAAGATTTCATAATCTTTTCATTTGCATCTGAGCATACTATCACTGCAGTCCTATTACAAAAAGATGACCTAGGATGTGAAAAGCCCATTGCTTTCTTTAGCAAGACACTTAGAGATGCCCCACTCAAATACCAAATCATGGAGAAGCAAGCATATGATCTTGTGAAGGCCATAAAGGATTTTAGAATTTATATATTGTACTCTCATATAATTGCCTATGTTCCAAATGCAGTGGTCAAAGATATTCTTACTCAAGAAGGAATTGAAGGTAAAAGGGGAAAATGGATAGCCAACATTCTAAAGTATGACATTGAAAGCAAGCCAACAAAACTCATAAAAGGACAAGGGCTAGCCAAATTAATGACTGAAACCAACTTTCAAGCCCTTGACATCAATGAACTGGATAATGAACAGGAGATGGCGACTCCACAGATCAATCAAGCCTTTTTACAATTACCTTGGTACATTGATATATGTTTTGTATTGTTAAACCTGCAAGCTCCTCCGGGGTTATCCAGAACCAAAAAGAGATTCTTGAAAATGAAAGCTTCAAAGTTTTGTATTATAGACAATGTTTTATTTTGGAAAAATCATGAAGGTGTTTTGCTCAATTGCCTAATTCAGGATGAAACTGAAAAAATACTAAAGGAATTTCATGCAGGGTGTTATCACTCAGGTTGTCCCTAAGATCCTGAAGGGATACGACCGAGGTAACCACGAACCAATCTTTGGATTGCAGGTTCTATCCCACCTGCAACCAGAGAGGGCTCTCTCTTACTGATTTAGCTTTGTTGATGATGATTTTAGGCTAGTTATTGGGTTCAGGGGTTTTGTTTGTGTTTGGGTGGTGTTTGAATGGAAGGAAGCTGCTTTCAAGCAAAGAGGCAATGCATAGTGTGATAATTTCAAAAAATTGGGCATGGAGTCGGGGAGTAAGACTGATGGTGCGTTTTCTTGGTCACGAGAGGAAAATGGAGCAGGGTAGCTGCACATAAAACAACCTTCAAGCTAAAAGATGGATTGAACTGTAAGGAATGAGAGGCAATTAAGAATCTCTCACTTAGCTTAACAGAGGGAAGGGAATGAACTCTATCTAGGGGCAGTTAAGAATCCCTGGATAACTGTCATACATGGGGAATTAGGGCAAACATGAGCCATATGGAATTCATATTTATGCCTAAAACAGATGAAAACATAAAGAAACAGCAGAAATTGAGCATAGAGTGCAGTTAAACAAGTTCTAAGCTAATCTTTTTTTTTGTTGTTTAGATGGTGATTTATGAATGGAAAACAGAGGTAAGAAACACTTATTGAGTCATGTAACAGCACAAGAATTCCACAGTCAATTTTCAACCATTAAACACAGTAAACAATCCATTCTCCAAGCTCGTAAGCAGTCTTTGATTATAGAAAGTATCAAATATACTGTGCGAGTCTCTACTTGAGCAAAACATCCAACCAACAAAAAACCAACCCTCATTACATTTTTCAGGGCGGTATATATAGGTAAAATATCCCAAAAGTATTTATTACAGCTGACCTAAACTGGTATGCAGGAAAAATCATATTTAAATCTAACTTGTGCTGAAATTAAGTGCAAGTAAATATTCCTTGGGCTGCGCCAAAGGCAGCTGGATCAAAACGAGTTAATGCGATGTCCTCTGTGGCTTGGTGCAGTGGTTCTGTAATAACTGTGCCTTGAGCTTTGGTCCACTGATCTTCTGTGAATTTAATGTGCAGTAAGTGTGATTTGAGTGCCTTTAAATGGCCTTTACTGCTTCTTTGACTTTGCTGGATGGTTCTTTAATGCTTCATCTGCCTCAAGCCGCTGATAGATCTTCACTGATACACTTCGCCGCAACTCTGATACACTTTGCCGCTACCTGATTTTCTTTGACATGGATTTTGGCTTCATAGTTGCCCTGATACTCTTTAATGCCTGGATCGGGCTTCTCTCTTTCTCCTGATATGCTAAAAACTGCAAAATCGGGCCTTTTCTGCCCTTTTCGGTGCAAAAATGGCTGAGGAATCAAAAGATTCCCCAAAGATTCCCCAATTTGGCCCATTTCCCGTCGTGATGCAAGATTAGCGCTAAGCGCTAATTGCGCATCGAAAACTACCTCAGAATTTCATTCTGGGCCTCCGAAGCCTCAATTTTGCACTTGCGAGTTTTTTCAGCTGCTGACATCAGCAGTACGACAGATGATGTTAGCATGACGTCAGCAGTGGGACCCTCTTGTACAGTGATGATGTCAGCATGATGATGTCAGGAGGTTGACGTGGTAGTACGGAGAGCGATGACATGGCAGTACGGTGGCAGGCCGACGCAGGCAGGAAGGGGTGAGATGGCGGCAACTTGGTAGGTGACGTGGCGCTCATGTCACGCGAGGGGAGGGCGGTTTCCGGTTTGTGGCGCATCGCTTTTGCGCCAGGGTGGTATTGGCAGGGGGGCTCCGCCATAGCCGGGAGGGTGACGCGTGGCAGGGGTACGACGACAAAACCACCAATCTCCCAGGTGCTAACCTTCGACAGCTCGGGGCATGAAAAGACCCGCCCACCGTAGATCGCGGGCGCTGCAGATCTGACGGCTGGCAGACAAGACGAGGTGGCGGGCGGATAAGACGGGGGGCCGCGCGCCAATTAATTTTAATATTTAATTTGGCGGGGGGGAAAACATTAGGAAAGTAGGTTTTGGGGTTAAATCTGAGCGGGGTTAATTTATTTACAAGTGGGACTTTAGGAAAAAGGGGCGGAGCATAGGTTTTTGTGCAACAGAAGGAGGAATTTATGCCATGGAATGAGTCCAAGGGAATCAAAAAGAGGTTTCTATACTTAGAGGGGGGACTTAATTCATAGGAAGGGGTCCTTTGCATTGGAAGATGGCTTTTTGAGACAAAAGGAGGGTTGTTACTAAGTTCCAGATAAACTTAGCAATTCCCAAGTGAACTTTATGATTATTTTTCAACCAGGGGGAGGGGATAAGTATATAGGGGAGCTATAAACATAGTTTTTAGTAGGGGAAGGGGAAATAGATAGGGAGCTACATAGTAAAATTTAGCAGTTAATATGACAGGTGATAAGAAAGCACTAAGTATGTGAATCTTAGGCTTTTATGGGAAGATGGTCCATAAAGGGAATGACCATTCCTTGAGTAAAGCAAATCTTTACCAAGGCATTTGATATGAAAATGATGAAACTAAGAGATATCAAGTAGATCTTGACCTCTTTGAGGAAGTTAGTGAGTGATTTAGGGAATAAGGAAGAAGGGGGAAGTTAGGCATGCCTTGCTTGAGTCCTTCAAATGGAACTTGTCTGATAATTGTGACCTGAACAAATATGACACTTGAAAATATGGAATTGATCACAAATCAGCATTCTGCAACCTCAAAACTACCTACCCAGCCTACTTACCTAGCATTTTTTCTTCTTTTTGGTTTGGGTGCACTTAGATTTGCAGACCCAACTTTTCAACCTTTTTTTCTTTTTTCTGTCCTCCTATCTACATCTACACTTATTTCATCCAGGGGCTCAGATTAAGTTGTTGAGCTCCTTTGCTTCTCTACCTATCTAAGAATCTTCCAAGATTAATCTGTTGGGATAGACATTCATTCTCTATATTTTAAACCAGGAAATTGAAACCTAGGGAGACCAAGTTTAAACTGTTTGGACCTCCCTTTACCTGAAAATTCTCCAAAAATGGAATAGCATATCAAAATTGGAACATAGCAATAGCATCTGAACTGGCACACTCTCATGGCATCCTTGTTTGGCTTCTGTAGCAAATATGGAACATTGCAGTATGCAAAGAATGACATATTTGGCATGTAAAAATGTCAATAATGAAAGATGAGTAATCTGCTGCAGCAAGAGGCTAATAGTGGCTCCACTTGGGGATGGATTTTCCTTGTGAAAAGTCAAGAAGAGCAGGTCAGACTGCCTGGATCTTCTATTGTTCCTGTAAATTGAGAATTTTCAGTGCTGACTATTGGATAACTGAAACTGTTGAAATGAGAATAGCCCTTCCCCTCAACCGAAATGTCTTTGACCTGTGTAGCACCGCCTGCTTTCTTCTACATGCTGTATTGCCTGGATTTTTTCATACAAAACAAAATAAAATGCCGATATATACAAATATTTATGTACAAACATGATCTTGCTGTGAGATCTTTAACAAAAGGTATCATGATAATGTTTTAACATTCGGCCATTTACAGGGCCCTCTTCAATTGTGTTGCCATCTTCAGATTTGAGAAAATATGTATTATTGCCTTGCACAGCGCTGATGATGAATGGACCTTTCCACAGAAAATCAAACTTTGCATGTTTGCCCTTGTCTTCTCTTTGTGAATCCCACTTTAGAACTTTGCTGCCCACACAGAAATCCTCAGCCTTGGCTCTCTTATCAAACATCTTCTTGAGCTTCTCTTGCAAAATCTGAGCTCTGTCATACACTTGCTCTCTGGTTTGCTGAAGATGAATGGTCTGATTAACTCTTCTTTGAATGTCATTTGGTTCAACTTGAATCTCCTATAACAGTTTGATAGTAGGAATGCCCAAAGACGAAGGAAATCTAGCTTCCATGCCATATACTAACTCATAAGGGCTCATCCCAATGGATTTCTTGGTTGAAAGTCTGTCTTCCCACAGGGCATTTGTGAGCTTCCTATGCCAATTCTTCTTGTTGTCTTTCAGCACTTTCTTTATGATGTTGATGAGGCTTTTATTGGACGATTCAGACAGGCCATTAACTTGAGGATAGTAGGCTGAAGAGTGGCCCAAGGTAATGTGGAACTTATGGCAGAAGTTGATCATTTTTCTGGATTTGAAGGCAGCAGCATTGTCAGTGATGATTTTCTCAGGGCAGCCAAATCTAGAAAGGATATTGTCCTCAAGGAATCGGATAATAGTGGAGTCATTGGCTTGCCTACATGGGATGGCTTCAATCCACTTGGTGAAATAGTCGGTGGTTGTTAAAATCCACTTATGCTGGCCTGAAGAAGAAGGATGGATTTCTCCAATGAAGTCAAGACCCCATTGTTGAAAAGGCTTTTCAGTTGAGATGGGCTTAAGGGGCAAAGGCAGCAGTTTTCTTTTTCCTTCAAAGATTTGGCATTTGTGACACGAAACAACAAATTTTTTGACATCTGCAAATAGAGAGGGCCAATAATAACCACCCCTTAAAATCTTGTCAGCAGTGGACTTCCAGTATAGATGCCCTCCACAGTCCCCTGCATGGAACTCTTTCATGATGCTGTTGGTTTCATTTATGGTTAAACAGTTTAGTAAAATTCCTTCATGATTCTTCCAAAACACCATCTATGACACAAAAATTTGAGGCTTTCATTTTTTAAAATCTCATTTTGGTTCTAGACAACCCTGGGGGAGCACACAGGTTTAACAATACATAAAAAATATCGGCATACCATGGGGATTGTAAAAAGGTTTCACTGATCTTTGGAGTCACCAGCTCCTGTTCGTTGTCTACTTGGTTAATGTCTAAGGCCTAAAAATTTGTTTTGGACATTAGTTTGGCAAGACCTTGTCCCTTTATCAGCTTGGTGGGTTTTATCTCAATTTCGTATTCAAGAATACTGGTAATCCATTTACCTCTTTTACCTTCTAGTCCCTCTTGAGTCAATATGTCTTTTACAACAAAGTTTGGGACATAAGCAATCACATGTGAATACAAAATATAAACTCTGAAGTCTTTGATGGCTTTGACAAGGGCATAGGCTTGTTTTTCCATGATTTGGTACTTCAAGGATGCATCTCTTAAGGCTCGGCTAAAAAATGCGATAGGCTTTTCATTTCCTTGGTAACCTTTTTGTAAAAGAACAACAGCTATCGTGTGCTCTGAAGCAAAGGAAAAGATGATAAAATCCTTGTCAAACTGCGGACTTGTGAGAACAGGTGTTTGAGTCAAGGTAGCCTTGATACTCTCAAAAGCTTGCTTGGTTTCAAGAGACCATCTTACCTTGGCATCCTTTTTTAACATGTTGCTTAACAATCTTATCAGTTCAACTAAATTTGGGATAAATCTCCTTAGGAAATTGATCTTTCCAAGGAATGCTTGCAACTCTTATGTTTCTTGGATAAGGAATTTGAAGGATGGCTTGGATTCTTTCTGGATCAATTCTGATACCGTCCTTTGAGATGATGTGGCCTAGCAACTTACCCTCCTCAAGGCCAAACAAGGACTTCTTGGGGTTCAAGGAAATGCCATATTTCCTACATGTCATGAAAATTTGCCTTAAGTGTTTGAGGTGCTCTTGATCATATTTGGACAAATGGGTTAAGTCATCAAGATAGACCACAAGGAATTCATGGATTTCCTTGGAAAATGCAATATCCATTGCCCTTTGAAAGGTGGCACCAGCTTTCTTTAGCCCAAAAGGCATTTTAACATACTTAAATGTTCCCCACGATGTGGTAAAGACTGTCTTGTCTTGATCATCCGGGTGAACAAGTATTTGATTGAAACCTGAAAATCCATCTAGTAAAGAAATTCTAGAGGAACCCATTACTCTTTGTAGGATGTGGTCCATTTTGGGCAAAGGGTAGTGGTCTTTTAAGGAGACCTGGTTTAAATTTCTTAGGTCTACACACAGTCTGATCTCACTTGATTTTTTTCTTGTGGGAACCAGATTGGATACCCATTCAGAGAATCTGATGGGTGCTATAATACCTGCTTCAAACATTCTCTTTACTTCCTTCTCAATGAGGGGAATAAGCATAGGGTTTATTCTTCTAAGTTTCTGCTTGAATGGTTTTGATTTGGTTTTAAGGGAATGGTATGTTGAATCACTGAGGTGTCATACGACTTCAAGTCCTCATAACTCCAAGCAAATACATCTTGGAACTCTTTGAACAAATCCACATACTTTGGCTTTTGATCAGGGGGCAGATTTTTGGACAATTTAATCATTTTGGGCTGTTCTGCTATCCCTATGTTGTGTTATTCTATAGCAGCATCTAAAGGCTCCATTTTTGGCTTTTTGAGCACATCATTGTCATCAAACATATCTTCTAATGGAGTAAGGCCAGCAGGAAAAAAATTATTCTTCAGATCAATGAACTCAGCCTCTGCTTTGGCGGTTTCCTCTAAATGCATATGTTTCAGTTGTTCTATGTTTGCATTGTCAAAAACAGTTGGGTTTAGGATTTGTTTTGTTGTTGCAGCTATTACAGCCTGTTGATTTTCATTTGTTTGTTGTTGGGAATTGTTCACGGCCTCCATGTCAATGTTTAAATTTGAAAACTCGCTCTCAAGAGTGAGGAAATTGTTAATCTGGGCATCATTTTCAAATACTTGCCAATCTCTAATATTGTTAGGAACAACGGGCCTATGTTTTATCTTAGCAGTAAAATGGTGATTTGGCTCAAAGGGAAGCTTGCATGTACTAGCAAAAGTGGCTAGGCTGTGGGCATGTATGTTATGGTTTCTATAAATCCTGGCAAGCTCGGATTCAGCGAAGGTGTTAAGTATATATGTTGTAGCAGTCCTATAGGCCCTCATTCTATTGTCATTGGTAACAAAGTTGCCTTTCATTTGTTGTATGATTAGATCGGAGTCACCTAGAATGGACACTTTTTTGGCTCCTAGAACTTTGAGCAATTTTAGGCCTAAGAGGAGAGCTTCATACTCTGCCATGTTGTTGGTACATCTGAAGTTTAGTCTGTAGGCATGACCTTCTACATGGTTTTCATGTGTATTGTGAATCCATACACCTGCCCCTGCTCCTAACTTGTTGACAGATCCATCAAACTCTAAATACCATGTGATTTCTTGCTTGTGGTTTGTATCGAGAGTTTCAATCATTTTAGGATTGGACAGATTCAAAATTTTTGTTTGAGGAGTTTCTTCTTTTTTACTGGCTGCCTTTACTGTTGTGACTATTTGATGGGAACGGGCAATCGATTCTTCTTTCACGCATGTCTCTAGGTCTAAAGCTAGAGGCTTGTCAGTATTTGGACGATTGATGTCATCATTAAAAAGAATAAATGAATCCATATTAGAATGGATTGAGTAAATTGGAAGATTTTGGGGCTTTTCCTCGCTACTTACCACATATTTCATGAGTGTTTCTTTGTACAGTCTCTTTGGTTGCCCAAAGACAGAAATAGTGGCATAAGAGAGGTCGAGTTGGAGGGATCCTTGAACTTTTTCTCCCCATGATCTTGATAGGAGCATGCCATATTTTGTGGGAATGTCAGCAACTACTACGTCCATTAGGATTGTCTTGTTGGGAAATTGGACTAAAGACACACAAAGGTCTTTAATTAAGCCTAAGCACTTGACTTGACTTGAGTCAAAGGAATATAGATCTTTGTAGGGTCTTGTGACATCAAGGTTTAGCTTTTCCATTACAGCTTTGGGCATAAGATTGTGCGAGGCACCCGAGTCAAACATAGCGTTATGCAATATTTTGTCATGTATGTGCAGACTGACATAAAAGGGTGGAACAGATCCATATGTTGATTTTCCATTAACTTCTAGACCAAACAAAAGCTCAGGGGTATCATCTAAAACATTTACATCATCCCTGACCTCTGGTAGTTGAAGTGATCCTTGAATTTGTTGCTTATACACATCATGTTTGGCTAGTTCTAAAAGGGGGATGGATATCTTAAGTTTTCCAATCTCTGCTTCTAAATTAAATGATTTTTCCAATGGAATCTTTGTGTTAGGAGCAGTAGATTTCTCCTTTTCTAGAATACTTTCTGTGTTTTCTTTTCGTTTGTCTGCGTTATGGTGATTGACAGTTTGTGGTATTTCTGTTTTGGGAAGGCTTTTAGGTGAGTTATTCAAATTTTCTTTTGAGGAAGAAGGAGCCAGAGGTTGATCAATAGGAGGTTGCATGTTTGTTATGTCCTCTACAGTCACTTGATGCGGGTTTGGGACAGCAATATCAGCTGGTTCTGTTATGACAACCTTGTCTTTAATCTTATTGGTCTGCTTGCTGTCCTTGGCTTTGTTTGGTGCAGGGACTTCAATGGTTCTTGTTCTCAGCTTGTATTGTTTATGGACCTCATATACAGCAAAATCGTAGCCTTGTTTAAAATCAAAAGACTCTCTCGACTTGGTCTGAAATTGTTTTACATCAGGGTAGTCTTGGTCTTCTTGAGTGAGAAATATTTGCTGTTCATTTTTCGAATCTATCAAGTTCATGTGAGTCTCTTCTGTGGGCTCACTGGATGTGGATGCTTCTGGGTAGTTTTCTTGGAAAGGAGGCCTAATATCATGGTCGGGACTAGCCCTTCCAGCATTTGTGGTTTGGTTTTTCCTGAAGTTTGGGTTCCTTATGGTGTTGGACTGTTGTCCTTCCCATGATGATTTTCTCTCAACACTCTCTACTCTGTCTCCCAGCCTATGTATGCCACTGATAATAGCATCTAGTTTTTGGTCTAAGGCTGAGGGCTCTTCCTTAAAGGTAGTTCTTCTCTCGGTTCTAGCTCTGTTTCTTTTGGAAATTAGGTTTGCCTCCACACTAACAGCGACATTTTTCATTTTTGCCAGGCTTTGAGGGGCTCTTTCCCTTAGCTGATAAGCCATTTCAGCATCAAAACCATCGGGGAATTTGTACAAAGCAAGATCAGGTGGAGGTCTTAAGTTCTGTGGTATTGCATTATAAACATTATTGAACCTTGCGCAGTAATCCAAAATAGTTTCCTGAGGGCCTCTTTTGATAGTGTCATACTCAGACAATATGTGCAAGGGGTCCTTCTTTTTCTCCCATCGATTGATAAATGACTGATATAAGGCTTCTGGGTCTCCTATGGAATTGGCCGGGAGTGCCCTAAACCAAGTCCTGACATCACCGGTCAAACTTTGGACAGAAATCTTCATTCTTACACTGTCATCATCAATCTCATAACTCTCAAAGTAATCCTGCATTTTCTTTGTATGTTGAAGGGCTGTGCAGGAATTTGTGCCATCAAAATAGGTAATTTTAGTCTGGTAATCTTGAGGCATAGCCCCGGGATTTGCAGGCAACTGTAAAGGTGCATATCCATTAGCGATATTAACAGGGATAAGAGGAACAACAGGGATAAGTGGAACACCTGGAGTAACTGGGATAATCAGAGTAGAAGCGATGGTATGTGTAGTGAACAAAGGTGTGGAAACAGTGCTTGGAGAAGTGGATGATGAACAAGGGGAAGAAGGGTTTGAACGGAACAGAACTTTGACAGGGGTTGAAAAACTACTAGGCTGAACTGTTTCGAGACTAGTATCAGCAAAATATTCTTGCTGCTCCTGTCTTCTGAGGATCTTAGGGATTATATTGGGATTTTCAAAAACAGCTGGGGGATTTGGATCTGGATTCGATCTTGTGTGACGCGAATGCTTTTTGGGAGTCAGCTTCTAGCTTGTTTTTTGGGAATTTTTCTAACAATACAGTTTAATCAGAAACTTTTAAAGGTCAGTTTCTTCCTCTGCGGAGCTTCAGACTCGTTTTGTGAGATTATCTGAGGAGTTCCCCAGTGGAGTCGCCATTATGTTATCACTCAGGTTGTCCCTAAGCTCCTGAAGGGATACGGCCGAGGTAGCCACAAACCAATCTTTGGATTGCAGGTTCTAGCCCACCTGCAATCAGAGAGGGCTCTCTCTTACTGATTTAGCTTTGTTGATGATTATTTTAGGCTAGTTATTGGGTTCAGGGGTTTTGTTTGTGTTTGGGTGGTGTTTGAATGGAAGGAAGATGCTTTCAAGCAAAGAGGCAATGCATAGTGTGATAATTTCAAACCATTGGGCATGGAGTCGGGGAGTAAGATTGATGGTGCGTTTTCTTGGTCACAAGAGGAAAATGGAGTAGGGTAGTTGCACATAAAACAACCTTCAAGCTAAAAGATGGACTGAAATGTAAGGAATGAGAGGCAATTAAGATTCAAGAATCTCTCACTCAACTTAACAGAGGGAAGGGAATGAACTCTATCTAGGGGCAGTTAAGAATCCCTGGATAACTGTCATGCATAGGGAATTAGGGCAAACATGAGCCATATGGAATTCATATTTATGCCTAAAACAGATGAAAACATAAAGAAACAGCAGAAATTGAGCATAGAGTGCAGTTAAACAAGTTCTAAGCTAATCTTTTTTTTGCTATTTAGATGGTGATTTATGAATGGAAAATAGAGGTAAGAAACACTTATTGAGTCATGTAACAACACAAGAATTTCACAGTCACTCTTCAACCATTAAACACAGTAAACAATCCATTCTCCAAGCTTGTAAGCAGTCTTTGATTATAGAAAGTATCAAATATACAGTGCAAGTCTCTGCTTGAGCAAAACATCTAATCAACAAAAAACCAACCCTCATTACATTTTTCAGGGTGGTATATATAGGTAAAATATCCCAAAAGTATTTATTATAGCCGACCTAAACATGTCTGCGGGAAAAAGCATATTTAAATATAACTTGTGCTGAAATTAAGTGCAAGTAAATATTCCTTGGGCTGCGCCAAAGGCAACTAGATCAAAACAAGTTAATGTGGTGTCCTCTGCGGCTTGGTGCAGTGGTTCTGCAATAACTGTGCCTTGAGCTTTGGTCCACTGATCTTCTGTGAATTTAATGTGCAGTAAGTGTGATTTGAGTGCCTTTAAATGGCCTTTACTGCTTCTTTGACTTTGCTGGATGGTTCTTTAATGCTTCATCTGCCTCGAGCCGCTGATAGATCTTCACTGATACACTTTGCTGCTACCTGATTTTCTTTGACATGGATTTTGGCTTCACAGTTGCTCTGATACTCTTTAATTCCTGGATCGGGCTTCTCTCTTTCTCGTGATACGCTAAAAACTGCAAAATCGGGCCTTTTCGGCGCAAAAATGGCTGAGGAATCAAAAGATTCCCCAATTTGGCCCATTTCCCATAGCAATGCGCGATTTTCCCATCGAAAACTGCCTTAGAATTTCATTTTGGGCCTCCGAAGCCTCAATTTTGCACTTGCGCGTTTTTTCAGCTGCTGACGTTAGCATGACGTCAGCGGTACGGCGGATGACATCAGCATGATGTCAACAGTGGGACCCTCTTGTATGGTGATGACGTCAGCATGATGACATCAGTAGGGCGACGTGGCAGTACGGAGGGCGATGATGTGGCAGTACGGTTGCAGGCCGACGCAGGCAGGAAGGGGTGAGATGGCAGCAACTTGGTAGGTGACGTGGCACTCATGTCACGCAAGGGGAGGGCAGTTTCCGGTTTGTGGCGCACTGCTTTTGCGCCTGGGTGGTATTGGCAGGGGGGATCCGCCACAGCCGGGAGGGCGACGCGTGGCAGGGGTACGACGGCAAAACCGCCGATCTCCCGGGCACTAACCTTCGGCAGCTCGGGGCATGAAAAGACCCGCCCACCGTAGATCGCGGGCGCTGCAGATCTGATGGCTGGCAGATAAGATGAGGTGGCGGGCGGATAAGACGGGGGGCTGCGCGCCAATTAATTTTAATATTTAATTCGGCGGGGGGGGAAACATTAGGAAAGTGGGTTTTGGGGTTAAATCTGAGCAGGGTTAATTTATTTACAAGCGGGACTTTAAGAAAAAGGGGCGGAGCATAGGTTTTTGTGCAACAGAAGGAGGAATTTATGCCATGGAATGAGTCCAAGGGCATCACAAAGAGGTTTCTATACTTAGAGGGGGGACTTAATGCATAGGAAGAGGTCCTTTGCATTGGAAGATGGCTTTTTGAGACAAAAGGAGGGTTGTTACTAAGTTCCAGATAAACTTAGCAATTCCCAAGTGAACTTTATGGTTATTTTTCAACCAGGGGGAGGGGATAAGTATATAGGGGAGCTATAAACATAGTTTTTAGTAGGGGAAGGGGAAATAGATAGGGAGCTACATAGTAAAAGTTAGAAGTTAATATGACAGGTGATAAGAAAGCGCTAAGTATGTGAATCTTAGGCTTTTAGGGGAAGATGGTCCATAAAGGGAATGACCATTCCTTGAGTAAAGCAAATCTTTACCAAGGCATTTGATATGAAAATGATGAAACTAAGAGATATCAAGCAGATCTTGACCTCTTTGAGGAAGTTAGTGAGTGATTTAGGGAATAAGGAAGAAGGGGGAAGTTAGGCATGCCTCGCTTGAGTCCTTCAAATGGAACTTGTCTGATAATTGTGACCTGAACAAATATGACACTTGAAAATATGGAATTGATCACAAATCAGCATTCTGCAACCTCAAAACTACCTACCCAGCCTACTTACCTAGCATTTTTTCTTCTTTTTGGTTTGGGTGCACTTAGACTTGCAGACCCAACTTTTCAACTTTTTTTTCTTTTTTCTGTCCTCCTATCTACATCTGCACTTATTTCATCCAGGGGCTCAGATTAAGCTGTTGAGCTCCTTTGCTTCTCTACCTATCTAAGAATCTTCCAAGATTAAGCTGTTTGGACAGATATTCATTCTCTATATTCTAAACCAGGAAATTGAAACCTAGGGAGACCAAGTTTAAACTGTTTGGACCTCCCTTTACCTAAAAATTCTCCAAAAATGGAATAGCATATCAAAATTGGAACACAGCAGTAGCATCTAAACTGGCACACTCTCATGGCATCCTTGTTTGGCTTTTGTAGCAAATATGGAACATTGGAGTATGCAAAGAATGACATATTTGGCATGTAAAAATGTCAATCATGAAAGATGAGTAACCTGCTACAGTAGGAGGCTAACACAAGGGGCTGTGGAGGACACCTATATTGGAAATCCACAGCTGATAAGATTCTAAGAGCTGGTTTTTATTGGCCCTCCCTTTTTACCGACGTGAGGAGATTTGTAGTTTCCTGCCATAAATGTCAGATCTTTGAAGGCAAGAGGAAGCTGTTGCCCTTGCCCCTCAAACCTATTTCAAATGAAAGGCCTTTTCAACAATGGCGTTTAGACTTCATTAGAGAAATTCATCCTTCTTCTTCTGGATAACACAAGTGGATCTTAACTACCATAGATTACTTTAACAAATGGATAGAAGCTATCCCTTGTAGGCAAGCCAATGATTCAATCATCATGCAATTCTTAGAAACCAATATCCTGTCTAGATTTGGATGTCTAGAAAAGATTATTACAGACAATGTTGCTGCCTTCAAGTCCAAAAGAATGATCAATTTTTGCCACAAATACCACATTACCTTAGGTCATTCCACAACTTATTACCCTCAAGGTAATGGCCTAGCATAGTCATCTAATAAAAACCTGATCAATATCATCAAAAAGGTCTTGGAAGAGAACAAAAAGAACTGGCATAAAAAAATTAGTAAATGCACTGTGGGCGGACAGATTGACCACAAAAATATCTATTGGAACCAGCCCATATGAATTGGTTTATGGCATGGAGGTTGTGTTCCCTTCATCCTTGGGAATCCCTGTGATCAAATTGTTGCAAGAGTTACAAGCAGAACCCAATGCAATTTAAAGGAGAATCAATCGAACTATTCACTTACAACAAACTAGAGAGGAAGTATACCAGAGAACTCATATTTTGCAAGACAAACTCAAGAAAATTTTTGACAAAAGAACAAAAGCTAAAGACTTCTTCATAGGAGACAAAGTACTAAAGTGGGACTCTAGAAGGGAAGACAAAGGAAAACATGGCAAATTTGATTTCCTATGGAGAGGCTCTTTTGTCATCCAGGTTGTACAAGGAAACAAAACCTATTTTTTGAAGGGTTTGGATGGCAGAGAAGCTTAGGAAAGCCCAGTCAATGGGCGAATTCTCAAGCATTATTTTGACCCTCCTTGTTAAAACACAAGAAAAGGGTAGTTTGTACATAAAAAGTGTTTACTTTAGCAGTTCATTTCAGTATTAGGATAACAGATATGATGCAGAAAATTTTGAGAAGGAAGCCAACAGATACACCATCCTTGGTGTTCATTTTTCGCATCCCTATTGTTCCAAAGTTCTCTCTTGATTGTTTATGAAAAACAACTCTGATCAACCTCCAAAGACAGAGCTGCAATTACATTCAGATCAGCTTATGTGAAAAGCATTCATGCCATAAAGGTTTAGTTGGTTAGCTTGTAGCAGGAGGAAGTTTTATAAACACAGCAAGAAATAAGAATGAGGCCATCTGACCTGCTGTTCTTGGCTTTTCTCTTGGAAAAGCCATCCCCAAGTGGAGCCACTGTTAGGTTCCTATACCAATAGCTGTCATTTCTCATGATTGACTGTGGAAATACCAAATATGATCATCCTTTCCAGACTGTAAAGGTTCCATATTATCAACAATCAGGATTCAGATAAAGTGAAAAGGAAGGAAATCCAAGGGAAGACCGGGAAAGTGGCTTGATAACACATGCAAACAAGGATTTGCAATTACTGATTTTCTCACAATTGATGAATAGCCAGGCAGTGCAACCCTGGCTAGTTCATGTTTAAATTTCTTGTTTTAGAATAGAGAATAAGATTTGCAAAAACAGTTCAAGCTTGGCAGATCACTAGACTAGATAGAGAAATAAAGGGCCCAACTGCTCAATCTGAGCCCTTGGTTGAAATAAGGATAGTTTTAGATAGGGAGGCAGTCAAAAAAAAAGAGGAAAAGCAGGGTTTGCTAGCTCAAATGCACCCAATCAAAGGAAGAAAAAATGTTAGATATTTTAGGTTGGGTAGGCAGATAATTATGAGGTTGCAGAAAGCAGGGTGGTGTTCAGTTTACACTGTATCACCAGCATTATGGCAAAGTGGTTACAAGTTCAGTGGAGCCTGACTAACTTCCCCTTTCATTTCCCCCACAAATTTCACTAACATCCCTTAAGGATATTGAGATCTTCTCAAATAGTCCTAATCCATTTCATTTTGCAAGGTACTAAGAAAAACATTGCCTTTGCTTGGTAAACACAAGCCACATTGCTTGTGTAAAAACCATCATCTCATTTCCCCTACATCTCATCAAAAATCTAAGTTTTACTCTATAAACTTAGCATTTCCCTATCACTTGTCATATTAACACCCTAACTCTATGTATATAACTCCTAGATTAATGTTTCCCTACCCTTATTATGTATCAAAAGCTAAAAACCCCAAAAAAAAAAACTATATATATCCCATCCCCGCCTAATATGGCTATGATTCAAAAGTCTTTGGGAACCATTGGTCCACCTGGGGCCAATGATAGCCCACCATGTGTCCTATTGGGATCTGTTAGACCCTTGGTCAAACAAATAACCATATCCTACCCTACCCACGCAATAAACCCATTTAATTAACCTGTTGTTAATTAAAGCGTCGGGTTTGTTCCGCAGTTGCCAAATAACCCAAAGTCTTAAACCCACCCTCCCCTTACAAAAATTAAAGGTTATTGTGCGCGCTGCTCTATTAAACATCTGATAACTTGCCCTCCCGTCCACCGTCGGATCACCTTCCCCAGATCCGATGGTCCTTATCAATATCGGACGCGCCCCGACGACAGGACGTTAGTACCCGATGGTCGACGATTTTCCCGTCGTACACAAGGACACCCGGTGCGTTTTGATTGCATTAGGTTGGCTCTGACAGATACCGCCCTCGTACCAAAGCCGGTCTGATGGAAACCACTTACCGCCTTTCGTCCTCCCGCCCATGTCACTCTCCCATCAGCCGTTACGTCATCACCTACGCTATTTTTCCCACTGTCGTGTCTGCCATGTCACCCTCCTAGTCAGCAACCATGTTAGTGGCCACGTCACCCTCCGTACTCAACTACCGGACAAACCAACGTCATGCTGACGTCATCCCCAAAACGCACCAAAAAGGTCCGAAAAGTCCAAATTTTTATAAAAAAACACACGAAAGTGATTTTTTTGTTTATTTTCAAAGCTCATTGACTGCGCAACCCTGCATGTGATTTTACGACGAGTTGGCCTCCGCTGCTGCACAGTTCGTCACCCATCTCAGTCAACTCCATAGTGCACCACTTCAGCTCAACCTGCACTCTCCACCTTACCTCAGGTACCTGAAAACCAGGTATTTACCTCATAAGTCATCTTTCAACCCTGTTTTAAGCATTTTCTCCAGGGAAATCACCTAAAGAGTTGAAATTAAGTCAAAAAAATTATTACCGGTGACCTCTGCACTAAAAACAATCGCTATCCGACCATTGTTCATGGAGTAAACTTGCAAACTCTGCCAGAAACCTCTGCAAATTGCCCGGCAAAACTTCAATTCTAGCCCACCTTTTCAGCGCGAAAAATTGTGTAAAATTACCAACAAGGAAGAATTCTTCCTCTGTTTCTTCAGAATTCCAAGCTTATTCTATAATTTCCTAAGAAACCCAATCCACCGCTGTTGCATGTTACTCCAAAGAGTTTTTCACCTAACAGCTTGAAAGGGAGCCCATCCCTATAGTTTGGTCCATTTTCCCCCACTGCAGTTGGCATAATTTACCTTTATACTATGGATGTTGCCCTGTAAGATCACCACAAGATAAATTCAGTCCACAAGATCCTGAGAAAAGACCTAAAGCACAGTTATCCTTTCTGTTGTTCTGCAAATACACATTCTAGTCAAAGACACAGTCAATTAAAGTATGGAGGCTCCAGTGGCTCTCAACATTGCCCCCTTGAATGCACCACATATGGATTTAGAGTGGTTACCTCTGGCAGACAGGGACTTCCAGATTAAGGACGTGATGGGTGTTTGGTCAATTTAGTATTCCTAAATTGATATCATTAATTGTTAACCCGGGGCTCGTAAGCTGATGAAGTGAAGGTGTACTATATGTACTTAAGCAACCTCTTAAAGTTTTTTGTCGTTTGGGGGTGTTGTTCGTGATTATTTTATCTTCCTAAGATGGAGTGATGTATTTATAAACAAATGAGTGATGGTGTGTGTGGAGTGAATTCTAAGTGAGTGAGGGTGTGTGATTAGTGATTTCTAACTAATTGCTGAAAAGGAAGACTTTGAAGGAAATGAATTAAAATAAACTGAAAACAAAGAACCACTTTCTAATGGTATTAGACACCATTCATGCTGCTGCAAAAATAAGAAAATCACTTAAAAGACCAATGATAATGTTTATCTCTTCCTAACTC
>APFE031719166.1:95012-124910 GCA_000404065.3 Pinus taeda | reverse complement strand
CTCCAGATGGGTCTGTACTGTTCTACATTACTCCTCAATCCATAAATGAAATGCTGAACTTTGAGCCACCTCAGCCTCTAGTTCCTCTCACAATGAAACTCCTGCTTGATAAGGGTGCAAAGCTCTCTAGTTCAGAAATATCAAGGGTAGGTCAGTTGTTCATGCAACCATAGTGCCAGGCCAATCATCTTCCACCATATCATCAAGTCTCATTCAATGAAATAGGCAGGCTCCTGGTAGATATGATATCCTACATTCTAGGATGAAAAACCAGTGAGTTTGTGGATGAAACTGTGTTTGTGCTATTAACCATGTTCACTCCAGGACATCCCCCTGCTATCATGCATGACTATGCCACCTTCATAGCAAACAAAATACATGAGAAATTCATGATGTTGGAGAGAGAAAGAGTGTTTAAGTATACCTTTTACATATACCATTTGTTGTTGTACTATCACCCTGATAGTTTCAAAGTTCCTCTCAAGAAACTAGACTCCAAAGGAGAGAGGATATTTGTTATCTTCTGGACCTCAGTTTTCCATGAAGTCCACCTCTCTCCCTACACATATTGTGAGTTTGTTGATATGTTCATCTACCCAGCCACTTGCCTATTGATGATGACTCCTCCTAGCAGGCTCACTGCTGAAATGCAAATAATCTTACATCTTTCAAGGGGCTACAACATTGGTGATTGGTACTTCTACCAAAACCACACAGTGATCAGGATTTATGGTTGTGAGTTGCCTCCCTATAAACTTCCAAGATATGTCCCCATGAGACTTTTTGCCTTGGAATATTTCAGGCAATTCAGTGGTGCAAATTTGATTCATTTCCATGGAAAAAACAAGAAGGCACAGCTCAAAATTAGACATCAATTGGGTCCTTTTGTTTTCAATAAAAGGGAAGAAGCCTGGAGTGATGCAGACAAGATGCTAAGCGAAGAGCTCATGCTGAAACAAAGCTTCATTTGGGCACCATATGACCCTGAACATTTCATAAGCTTTAGAAAAGTCAAACACAGGCTTTTAGGATATGTGCACCAGCCAATTCCTCACATTGAACAATATGCTAATCGGCAAGAATGGGTAGAGGGAACACTAGATGAAGAGCTTACTGAAGAAGAAAGATTAGAAAAAGAAATGAAAGAATATGAGAAAAGAATTGACCTGGATTATTTTGCACAGGTCCCCTTCACACAGCCTCAACATATTGGAGCAAGCACATCAGCTGCTACATCTTCACAACAGTCGGCTAAAGAAGCCATTCCACCTGTAGGAAAAGGCAAGGAAATTGAGCATTCAAAGAAGTAGAGTACAATGGTAGAAAATCCATCCAAAAATTAGGAAAAGGGTCAAGAACAAGGCCCTTCAACCCAAATAAAGGCAGCTGAAATCCCTGTACTACAAACCCCTCACAATGAAGAAAGAACTAAAAATAGGGATAGACTTGAAGACACACCCACAGGGACATCTACCGATCAACAAGGGGAAAAGAGGCAGAGGCTAAACCCCTATTCCAAGGAGGAATTTACTGAAGAGACCACAGGCAATATCAGGGGTGAGGGAACTTCTGAACAGTAGATCCCACCAATTTTGGAAACATCAGCCAGCTCTTTTCAGCAGGAATAAGAGAGACAACCAGGTGTGGAGGTTTCATCCTCCAAACAGCAGACCAAGCAGGTCTCAGATATCAAAAGAGCATTCACTGAAATTAAAGCTAGAAATGAACCAGTGAGGTTTCAGCTTTACAATCAATTGTTAAGAATGGATCCTACAAATCAACAAAGGCTGATGGCATCCTATGACATACAAGCAGGGAAGATGACTCTTAGTCACTTTAGACCCATTGTACAACAGCCGCTGTCAGCTGCAGATTACATCAGAACCAATTTGGAAGTTCTTGCCAAAGACATCCATCCAATAGACCAGATTGAGCCGCATAAACAGGCTGGAGAAATGGTGTACGCCACCTTAGTAGATAAAGCTCTAATGGCCCACAGATTACAAAATTCATTGTATAACACTTCTGCCCAATTAGAGCTGGAGAAAGCCTCCTCATTGGCCAAGGATAATAGAATAAAATCCTTGGAAGAAATCATTGTAGAGTTGGGACATGATCCCAAGGATCCCAAAGGCGCACGGGCCTTAATAAGGAAAAAGGAGGAGGACGTAGCAGCCATAAGAAGACTAATAAGGAAAAAGGAGGAGGACGTAGCAGCCATAAGAAGATAGTTGAAGCTGTCAGCTACAATACATCCTCAAACTACAGAAGTGGCACAACAAAAGGAAGAAGAGGATGTGGTCAGTTTACTAATGAGGATGAACCAAAGACTGTTGGACACAGAGAAAGCATTGGAAGAAGCTCTATAAGGGAAACAGCTAGATTTGGCCTCTCAACCATCCCAAATAGCTCCAATTATCACAGCTCCTCCTCCAGCAGTCACTACAGTAGCACCTCCCCTGGATCCAGCTTCAGCAGTAGGTGCCTCAACTTCAACAGTAGCTATAGCAAGTGCACTAAAGGAGGCCAGTTTAAGCATGGAGGAAATGATGAAAGAGATAAAGGCCTTGGAGACCCAGATGGCAGAACTTAAGGAGACCAAGGAAAGACTAGCCAAAATTGAGGTTAGTTATGATAAATCAAAGATGGGTGTTGCAGAGAAGACTAGGGAAGTAAAGGCACTAGAGAACAAAATAAAGGCCTTGGAGAAGGACCTCACTCTCCACAAAACCCTGAAAGAAATAAAAACTATTTTGTGGGATAAAATCAGCCAAGCTATTGCTGATCAGTGGGCAGCAATACAAACCATTTTTTATCAGATAGAGTTGATAGGATTGGCTCAGTATGAAACTCAAAAAGCCAGAGTATTATTGGCCAATAAACCTAAGAAATCCAATCAAATGATTCACTTTTTGAACACTCATACCAGTGAACAGTTAACATCTCTGGACATTCACAATAGGATAGAGACTATTTTAAGAGTCAAGAAGGTGCTATCTATGAGAAATTTTGTTCAGAAAGTAGAAAGGAAATGCCAGGAAATGTAGGCAGATGTACAAGCCTTCACACATAAATTTTCAATGTTACAATGCAAAGGTTTGCCTAGCTTGGTTACAAGCAGTGGGAAGTTGTTAAAGAAAGAGCAGTATGCTCATAGGCTAAATACCTATGTGAAAAATCATATTACAGCATCATCAAGCAGCACAGAAGAGACAGTCCCTCCCACAGGGCAAAGTTTGTATGATAAACTAGAAGGTTTGTTCTTCATTGAGCATGAGGTGGCGCATATTTTTGATTTCCAGTCAAACTATTACAGGTACACTGAAGCTGATGAGACACTGATCAAAATGAGAAAGCATCAATTACCAACGGGTCAGTGGTGGTAGAGCATGTTGGAGGTTTTACCAAAATAAGTTCAGCTCTCCTTTTTTGTAAAATTATTAGCATTACAAATTAAAAGGTGATATCTGGAGAAATCAAATCAGTTGAGGAAGAAGATTCGCGCCAAAAGATAAAACAGGCTCAGACACAAGTGGAAAAAGACAGCACAATAGGACATCACATCAGGGAAGCGGTCATCAACCGGCTATCAGATTCAAAAATTCAACAACAAGCGGGACACCTACAGTGGCCAGTACAGCATATTTATCTCCTTAGCTATTACTGCACGGTTTTTTCCACATTAGCTATTGCTTCTGCCAGAGTAGATGGATAAATTTATGTCCAGATATTTCCCTACGGGACATTTTGTAAACTTCTATAAATACTTGCAAAAGAGATGTATTATTGTTGGCTGATGAATATCATTCTGGACCTGCTCTGTAAATATTGAGAACTCTTCTGAAATAAAATTGCTGGATGCTGTGTTGGTGAACTTGCTGGTTGTGGTTTCAATGGCTAAAGGATGTGTTGCAGAATTCTTGTGTTGATGCATGGATCAATAAGTTTCCCTTACTCTTGATTTACTGTATTTGTAATTTATTTATCATATGAATACCATGTTCTAAGTTATAGGAAAAAAGGATAACCCAGAATTTACTGTCTATACTCTGTGTTCAGTTCCTGTAGTTTTCTATGTTTTCCACAGGACTATCATAGGCAAGAATTCTTAGGTTCTCTTGTCTCTTTGGTGCGTACACATTAAACATCAACAAGGAATTATTAATTTCTCCTTGTTAATGTTTACACCATTTCCCTCTGTTAACATAGTGAAAGATTCTTGATTACCTTTCATTCCCTAACTTCATTCCATCCTACTTTCAGCTTGAAATATTGTTCTATGTCTAACTATCCTACTCTGCAATCTTCCATTGCCAAAGTAACTATAACCAAAAGTTTACTACATTAGACTCCATCAACCCAATGGTCTGAACTTCTCTCAAATTACTGCCTTGTTCTACTGAATGTCATCGTCCAAACACCAAACAAACTTGTGTCTCATAACTAGCCTAATATACAATCAAACAAATCTAAATCATAAAGAGAGAGCCCTCTCTGGTTGCAGATTGGCTAGGATCTGCAGCTGAAAGATTGGTTAGTGGTTACCTCGGTTGTATTCCCTCCTATAGCCAGGGAACAACCTGAGTGATAACAGTTATGACTTGCACCATGCCCCGAAAGTGTGACCCGTGCTAAGGGTTTAACATGCAACCACTCCAGAAATTGTGACACATGATTTAATTCATGACATCGCAACTACTTGTGCTCAATACAATCTGTTCAGACCTAAAAATTTATGGGTAATGAAGAAAGGGCTCTATAGCCATCTCATTAGAAAAAATTCTTCACCCATGGATGAGGTCCAAATGCAAGCTAATGTTCAAAATTCTAAAACAATGGTGATCGGGAGAGAATTAGAGATGATCATCGTGAATTTGATAGAAATCATTTTCAAATGTTGAAAAGACCATGCTTGGTTTTTATCCAAATATTTAAAGGGGAGTTTGGAATGAAGGTACTTCTGAAAATGGATATGAGAACTTAGACAACAAATTTTCATAGAGTACATCTGGAAATTGAAACTATTCCAAATATGATTTGGTTGTGCATCACAAGTAGACCAGTTTGTCCTAATATTACTTCTTCGTGATATTAATGAGTTATAAAATTTACAGTTGGTGAGATAAATGCTCCAACTATGAAAATTGAAAAGATTCCAGTATAACGTTTACTTCATGTAATGAAATAGTGGAGGCTTCCAAGTTTGATGATAGAAATATCAATTGTAAGATATCAAGATAATTAAATTATATGTTTATGAGGAGAAAATTTTAGGAAAATTCACAACTATGATGGAAAAATGCAATGAGGATCATATCAAAGATATTACCTGTGCTTTTTTGAAATGAGGACATGATTTTTGGGAAGGAATTTCTTCCACAAACATGGTTAAGGAAGCTTAGAATAATCCTGCAAAGTTTATATAAACCTTGATGATATTGTAGTGCATAAAAGGAATGTACAAGGGTCCAAATTAATATCTAACATTTATTCAATTTATTAGATTTATAATATTATTCCTTGACTTCAAATGTATTTGATCGATGTGTTTTTCTTGTAGGTAGAACAAAGGGAATGAGAATGGTGACCTATGTGGAGGAAGCTAGGGCTAGTCACAAAAGCTATGAAACTAGGGATTTAATGAGCAGACAAGCTAGATCCATATTGGATTTTAGAACTAGTTATCAATACCAAAGGCACAACATAAAAAGTTGGTTGGATGCAAATGAGGTGCAGTAGAAGGAAAATAGTCATTCGATACAACAAGTGAACAGCACAACCTTATCTCGTGACCGGGAAACAACCTTAGCAAAAATTACTATAGGGTTTCCAAGAACCCTCTGTATTCTCCTCATAACTCTTTTTTTGCCATAATATAAATATTTCTCATCATAATGCCAACAACTATGATGGGATTGATTTCAGCATTCAATAATCATTAGACATGAGAGAGAGTCACGACGAAGTCAAGAGTCATGAGGTCAGGTGAAAGGTCATGGTAGGTGAGAAATCACCTCACTTCTATAAATATATTGTAATGCCTCATTTTGTAGGGAATTTTAGCACTTGAGCTAGGTTATATTTATTTAGTTTTTCTCTGCTTAAGGAGCTAGAGGCATTTAACTCTTAGTAGCTAGTAGGGTGTGTTGTGGTGAATCTAGGGTTTTGCTTTGTGTGATGGTATGAATCCTTACTTTTTGCCTTGATGGACTTATTGAATATGTACTTGTATTTGCAACAACATTAATAAGAGGTCCTCCTCTTTTTCCATTGATTTCAATGCTTCTTCACTATGGTTGTACCAGGGTTCTGGTATTTTCATCATGTTTGTATGTGTGTTTTCATGTGGGTGATATGCTAATGAACTTGTTCATGCCTTGCGACTTGCATGTCTAATTTGAATCCTTACTTTCTTATTTCACGCTATGCCAGTAAATCATTGTAAATTTATTTCAAATTAACCTCTATCACTTTCCTATTCATGTAAATCTGAGATGGTATTAACTCACTAATCCTTCTTTGGCATGTTTCTTCTTAATTTTTTTCTATTGCATTCTTGTTTCTTGTTCTAAAAATTGTTAATCATGAGTTTACCTCATTCCCATTGTCCGAGCATTTCTTTCTTGGTCTTGCTCTAACATATCAATTAATCTAGGTGGATATTGGTGGCCACCTACCTATTCCATTTTTACCCCCAATAATGAATCCTTTTAGTTTCCTATTTCAACAATTTTCTATTTTTCGTAGTTTTTCGGGTCCAAAACTTTCAATGCTGTTTTGAGGCCCTAAATGGCGTTTTCTTGAGAAACTAGAAAATGGGAAGCAAATAGCCCCCTTTTGTACTAAAAATTGTTTTCCTCAGATATATATTTCTAAAGAGGTTTTTTGTGCACCAAACAAATATCATATGCCGAAGTTACGACCCTAGAAAGTTGATGTTCCAACTAACCCCAATGGGGCCCACAAGCCTTTCACACTTCATCTCCTAGTGTTAGGTTTTTAGTTGTCTAGGGTTTTCAATTGTTTTTTGGTGATAAAAATGCCTCCAAGCCTCATTGTAACATAGTTTAGAAGGCATGTAGTTGTCACATCTCTTCTCATAGATAAGCTACGATCACTCGAGCTAGCTTGTTTCTCTAATGCATGTAAACAATTCTTAGCACTTGCTATTTGTTAATTGAAGTCATGTTTTCATGTATCTCTTTGTTCTTGTGTAAATTTGTATTTCTTTATGTTCCTTCATAAATCAAGATCAATTGTATCAGAGCGGTCGAGTGTTTCTCAGTTTTTTTGTGCATGTCCCCAACAAGGCCTTGGTATAAGGAGTTGGGACTTGAAAAGGTTGAACCCTTGTAAGACCTACTTCACTAACCATGATGGCCTCCCATTGAAGAAGAAAAAAAACAATGAAGCAAGAGAAATTTTCAAAATTTTGCTTGAGGAGGCCCTCGAGCGATATCAAAATGAGATGATGTATATTTTTTCCCAAATCCCTTAACATGTATTAGTGGGTGAAGCATCTTCATCCAACAATCACTTCATAGCTTTCGTCCCCTTTAAGGTACAAGTTAACTTTGGTATTTATATATATGAAGGCTAGATAGATGAGAATTCCCTAGATAGATGATTAAATCTACTGGAAGGATATTTTTCAGTCCATAATCTTTTTGATAGTGAAAATATTACTTTTACACTCCTCAAAACCACCCCCATGTCAAGGATTGGCGGGAAACTTACAATAGGGATGAGGAGGAACCCTAAATATTTTTAGTTGAAACCTCTTGGAATTATTTCTGAGATGTTTTTAAGGAACAATATTACCCTTTCAAGATCTATCAAGATAAGTATAGAAAATGGACCAATCTATGATAGGAAAGGGATCAAGACATCCCAAAGTTCACAAATATTTTCCATACTCTACACACAAATTTGGGTATGAAGGATTATGAGTGGCATCTGATACTCAAGTACCATGGTTTTTTCAAAAAAATTGTCCAAGAAAAAATGGATTTCCTAGACATCTCCTCGCTTGGTGCAACATATCGATATGATGTCAGGACTGAGTAGAAATTTAAGCAGAAAAAGTGAGACTTTGGATGTGCAAATCTTAAGCAGGGTGAAAGGCACCCCCAAACCACAAAATAAAGGACAAAGCCAAGGTAAAGTGGCCTAGGACATCCCATTGAAGCCATAAGTAAATAATAGCACCACAAAGATGAAGAAGGACATAGGAAAGTGGTGTGAGTTCCATAAGAGCCCCACCCACAACACAAATGAGTGTCGCACCAAGCAGTCACTAGTGGCCCAGCCGAAAACTTCAAAGTATGATGCATGTTCCAACTTTGAGCTAGAAACCAATAAGGGAAATGACAAAGGGGAAGTATATTATTGACACAGAGCCCAGTGCCATTGTTACCACCACCAAGGTCTAGAAGATTGAGCCCAAAGATCTAGAGGAGTGGGAGCGTCTCTTCCACTCACAAATGTGGGTGAAAGGTTCTCCACTATAGTTCATTGTCGATAGTTGGATGTAAAGGAACCTCATATCCACAGAGCTCATTAAGCAATTGGTCATGTTGACCACACCACACCCACAGCCATACACCATCATGTGGCTCCACCAAGGATGATATCTCAGCATCATCCAACAATGTCGCCTTCCCTACAACATCAAGCTCTTCGCAGATGAGGTATTGGGTGATGTTGGTCCTCTTAAAGTTTGTGTTGTTTTATTATTCCAACCATACTTGTGGAAGTGTCACGATATGTATGAGTCTAGATGTCACACTATGATTATTACTTTGGGAAGAAAACTATATAGGATACCAGAGGTAGCCCGACTTACTACCATTTCTTTGACCGCTAATAAGTAATGTAGTAAGATCATCTCCTAGACTGAGATTTTATTTTTCTTTATAGTTCAATCTCAACGTAAGGGGAAGATCATGGAAGCATCCATGGCCCCAAAAAAGAGTTTGTTTATGCAATATAAGTAATTTGATAAGGTCATGGAGGAGTACAGGGACATCTTCTCCTCACCCATAGGGGTACCCTTGTACTATAAGGTCAAGCATTTGATCGATTTGAATTTTGAAGATCCTCTACCCAATGGGACCATATATCATCACTCTCTTCTAGGAAATGAGGAAATCAAGTAGGAAATCCAGGAGCTACTACAAAAAGGATACATCTAATCAAGTTCCTCACTTTGTGGGAGCCTAATTGTACTTGTACAAAAGAAGGATGGGACCTAGAAACTCCGCATTGATTATCGGGCACTGAATAACATCACTTTCAAGAGGAGGTACCTAGTCCCATGGATTGATAACCTTCTTGAATAGCTCAAGGGGGGCAATTACTTCAGCAAGATTGATTTGAAGTTTGGCTATCACCAAGTTCTAATAAAACCCACAGATGTATGGAAGGATAGCTTCAAATCCAAGGAAGGCCTTTTTGAGTGGTTGGTCATGCCCTTCGGGTTGAAAAATGCCCCCACAAATTTTATGAGGTTGATGGATGACATATTGCATCCTTTCACCAACCCATTCATGGTTATATATTTGGACGACATCCTTATTTTCAACAAATGTTGGGTAGAGCACCGCCAACATATTCTACAAGTCCTTCAAACTCTACGACATCACAAACTATGTGCCAATTTTGAGAAATGCTACTTCAATCATGAACCAGGTCCAATATCTAGGCTACAAAATTGATGAACAAGGCATGCATCTGGATCCAACTAAGATCCAAGTCATTTGAGATTGGCCAACCCTAACAATTCTAACAAAGCTTCACATCTTTTTTGGACTTGCCAATTTCTATTGAAGGTTCATCTTTGGATTCTCTCATATCACTTGGACTTTGAGTCAAGTTACTAAAGGTGGAGTGAAAGAAAACTATTTCTGGTCTGAGTCCCAAAAAAAGGCATTCATTGAGCTGAATCACTACCTTTTCTTTTCACCAATACTCACATTGCGAGACCTACAACAACCATTATAAATTGAGATAGATGCCTCCAACTATGCTATTAGTATAGTTCTCACCTAGCAAAGGCATCTAGTGGCCTACCATAGTGAGACACTCACCGATATGATTCAGAAGTACCCCACCTATGACAAGGAGATGTATTCCATTGTTTAGGCTTGCCGATAGTGGAAAAATTACATTATGGGGAAGGAGATGATCATCTAAATAGATCTTCGAACTCTTCAATTTATACAGATAAAACGAAAGTTTCAGAATGATTGCCATAAAAATTGGTCCACATATCTGTAACAATTTCATTTAAACATTAAATACAAGAAGGGAAACTCTAATAACAATTCAGATTTCCTCAGTCATCCCCCAATTGTGGAATTGACCACTATTCTTAACTCTTGTTGTCATGAGACTTCTATATGGCCACAATTATACACAAATTCTTGGGTGTAATATTTCACATTTTGACCTTTAAGTTGTCTAAAGTTCTTCCAATTCATGATGGATTTCTGCATATAAGCTAGAAGGTATAATTGTCTTTTAATTGCAGCAATGAAATCAGACCAAGAAATTGAGATCTTGTCATGTTTTTTTTATCTCTTCTTATGTCCTTGATTCCCACAATACTAGTGATGCACCCTCCATCCTCAAGGAAGTTAATTGAATCTTTATGTCATCCTCTTGAAGGTTTTGAATTCTATGATAGATCTCCAACTAACGAACCCAATTGTCAAGCTTCTCTGCATTCACTTCACCATTATACACAGATAGTTTAAATTTAACATCAAGTTTTAATAAGGGTGATTTACCAGTTCCTTTTGAGGTATGTTGATGATTATGAGTAAGGGTTATGTAACTTAGTGGAAGAGGGTGAAGATTCTTGTGAAGAAGAAGATGAAGAATATGGTGGAGAGGGTGGAGGTTTACCTCCTCATGAAGAACCTTATCCTTTGGGAGGTTTGGAGCTTTCACCCTGCAGTTTGGTATTCCTCTCTTCATAGAGGACCTTCACCATCTATGTCATATCAAAGAAAGCCTTCCTAAAGACCTTCTCATCCTCTGTCATTTTTGTAGGTTCTCCTTCATGAGACTTTCTCACTAGAGTCTCTACTACAACTTGAGGAAGAACTTGTGGTGGAGATTGTGGCAACCTTTCCCCCCTTCCCCTTGACCCAACTTCAGGGATTTCAGCTAGCTTCTCTTATACTCTCTTGAGTTTTAACCTTGTAAGCATGACATTCACTTGCAAAAAGTTAAGTCATTCTTGCACGAATAAAACCAAGAGCTCTGATACCAAACTTGATATGATTGAGAAAAATAGTTTTGTTGTGTTAAAATTCCTTTTTAGATTATATTAAATATTCTTTAGGATTTATGAAATTATTTGGAAGTTTAAACATGAGTTTTTGAGTTTCTTTATGTAATTTTTATGTGCAAATTAAGATAAACAAATGATTGAACAACAAAATATAACAAACATAAACATCACCATAAATAGTATCACAACAACACATGATGAAGGGGTTCACCCCTCCTGGGCTACATCTCCTTGGTCCAACTTCCAATGGCTTGGCCCTCTCTATTATGCTCAAAAGTGTGAATACATCAGTTTACAATGCTCAAAAAGCTCTGAAACTTGTTCCAATGGCTCTAGAATGCCCAAAAATGCCTGTGTAGCCTCTTTATGCTCTTGATTTGGTCAAAAATTGAAGAAGTTATAGCCTTTCCCAATATTTTGCTAATCACACTACAAATTCCCCAAAATCTAGCACCATCCTATAAATTTTCCCCAAAACACGCCAACGAAGTGAAAATTTCACCGAAATTCAGGTGAAATTTCCAAACACTTTAAATGTTTCTATATTCAAGCTTTTGTGATCCATAATGAGTTAAACAAAGTCTTTCGGTAGAAATCACATGAGAGAATTTTTTGGCCTACGCGTTTCGAACCAACAAGTGTGGTCTTAATGATTAACTACACTTGTTGGTTCGAAAGCATTGGCCAAAAAGTTCTCTAATGTGATTTCTATCGAAAGACTTTGTTTAACACTTTAAATGTCTTCAACGCCTAAATTCCGAAAAATGTGGCCATGTGGGGGGCCACGTGCCCAGGGCTAAGGCCAATAGACTGCCCCCGCCATCCGGGCCCCCTCACTGCTCTCCGTCGGTGGTTGTATGTGGGTGGTATAACCAAGGTTCGGCCCCCAACAGGCTGGCCCAACCTCCAAATGGCGTGCTATTAAAATTCAAATAGAACTCGCGCCCGTAATGGTTAAGAAACATTATAATGATGTATTGGCAGAGGCGTTAGAATTGTGTTGGGAGGTCATGGGTTCGACCTCCAATGCCTCCCCTCATAATTGAACCATAATTTTGGTGGCCCCTGAGTTGCCATGTGGCAACCTCCGACTGGGCCACATGTTTGCCCGTGGTTGGCCACCAATTCTACCAATCAGAAATCATCGAATTGCACCAATAAAAATATGCCACTTGTCAGCCTACCATTCATAGGAGGATCCCATTGACCAGTCAAAATACCACATACACCTACAAAGTCAATGCCACGTCAACTGTGCCGACCGTTGACTAGGTTGTCCATTTTTTTGAAAAAATTGTTTGTTTGGGAAAGTGAATAGAAAATGATTTTGGAAGCATATGGTGTTTGTTTCACGTGAAAAAAGTTGTGCTAAATTCAAGATGAAGAGCACTACACGGTTTTCCAGGTTCCACATCGATCCGACAATTTTGAATTTTGAGCTATTTTTTGAGCACCTGATCATCACATAAAAATAAGGGGAATTAGAGGACACTAAGTACAAAAAATTTGTGGGTAGCCTCATCTACCTTACCACCACCAGATTAGATCTCTCATTTTTTATTGGCATCCTTTCCAGATTCATGCAAAAGCCTTGTGAAGGGCATTGGTGTACTTCAAAAAGGGTCTAAGATACTTAAAGGGTGTAGGTTTTAACCCTGTACAGAAATTACCTGCATACGAATTCTTTCCTATGGGTTTCTTTTCACGTTTAGGAATTTCTTCTAATCACAAATAAAAATATAATTTTTCTTCCAATTACAAAATTTTCTCTCTAATAGAAAACAGATATCATCAACCTGTGACAAAATATCAACTCATCCTCTTGATATTGAGCATTATCATAACCTTCCATGAATCAACTCTATCATCATATAGGTAAGAAATCATCATCATCATGTCTTCAAATAGCTATGCCTTCATGTGACTTGCAATAACACCATTAGCTTGGCCATCCAACAATGCAACTTTGAGTAATCATCCATGTATCCAACATACTGTATATAGCACTATGTATCTAGTAAACCATGATTTCATGGTCATTTGTCAAGACTTCTTGATATCATCAACAACAACAATCCTCAACCATGTGTAAGCCAGGAACTATAGGAATCCTGCACCAAAATTGCATCATATGATCTCTATGCATCTTTGACAACAATATAAAGAATATGAGTGGTGTACTTAAGCTTCTTTGTCCTTATGAAGATCATCATATATGTGTACTATATGCATCATCAAAGAATCATCCATAAATCTAATATGAACATCAATTATGTGACTCCAAGAATCATATGAGATTTTTTCATGGGAAACTCATAACTATATCAAAGAAGATGTATTATATAGCCATATAAGCATCATAATTGATTAGGTACCGGAGACTTCTAAACATAATGCCAACAATGCTTTATTATAAGCATAGCATGTTCTCCCCTTGAACCTGTTCCATCTGTTCACTGTCAGATCTGATCATGCACATATCAACAAGAAGTATCAAGGCATCATCAACAATCAGATATACATCAAGTTAACTTGTGAGGATCAAAAACAACATCTTATGAGTATTAATATATTTCCACACATTATCGCCATCAAATAGATAAATAATTGAAATAAACATGTTAGATCATTTTTCCTGAGTCTGTCCCACTGCTTTTCCTCAAACTAACATATATGCGACTGTGCAGTGTCTAACTCACGTATATACACTACTTTTCTTCATGAAATTTGCGTATGAGATTTATAACACTGAAGTTTCACACTTTCAGCTCCCTCTGAGTCTATCATGTCTGTACATTGTGATGTGCCACATATTTCTGAATGTACTTCCTTCTTCTTCCATATCTTCGAGTGTATATGGTGCCTGTACTTTGTTCCTGCATTCCTTAGCTATATGTCCAAGCTTGTTACATGCATAACATCTCATATGTTTCATATTTCTTCTATAGCAGTCTATGGCTTTGTGTCCAAACATATTGCAAGCAAAACAATATCCCTTAAAGTACCTAGACACTGATGATCTTTCTGTGTGATGGTCTTGAACCATTCTCCTTCCGCATCTCGCTGCTACATGTCCAAGATTATGACATATAAAGCATTCAAAATTATTCATTTGGGGAAATGACCGACTATTACTTATATATTTAGAAGTGAAAGATTTTCTTTGAAGAATTTATTTCCTTAGTTTTTGATGGGATTGACCTCTCATTTCCTTGTTGAGTATTTCAGATTTTGTATTAGAGTTCCTTGTCTTACTTTGAAAGTTAGATTCATGAAAACCAAGACTAGTTTTGATGGCAGGAGACCTTTGACTACTAAGAATATCATCCAAGATCTTAGTACTATTTTGAAATCATATGAGCTTATCCTTTTCTTCTAATTTACCTTTTAGTATATTTACCTCAACTTGATGTTGCTCCTCCTTTTCAAGATACTGCTTCTTCATGATTTCTTTAGCTTTTCTTCCTTCTTCCATCTGTGCCTTAATTCAAGAACTTCGTTTTCTTGTTTTTCAAGAGCTTGGAGTAGTTCTTTATTCTGCTTATTTGATCTTTGAAGATATTCTTTTAGCCAGAGGATCCTAGCTTCAAGACTTTCATAGTAACTGGATCTATCTCTGAGTTTCTTGATTGTTGTGCTCCTTTCATTTACTTCATTTCTTAATGGTGTCACTTCATCTTGCAGCTTTTGACATTGGTCTTCCTTTTCCTTGAGTTGCTTCCTTAATTTGTTTCCTTCCTCTAGTTGAGCTTTTAGTTTGGTAGCTTCTTCTTTGAAGGCACATTCCCTTTTGTCCCATAGATCTTGTTGATCTCTAATTTTTTCTGTAAGCCTTTTAAATTTTACCTCTAGTTGATGTCTTTCTTCCTCACCTACAAAAGAAAATTCATTTGTTTCTCTATCACTTTCATCATCTTCAAATGGACATAGAAATGTATCACCAAAGGATAACAAGTTCATACCTGATAGTTCTTTTGTTTGTTCATATTCATTATGAGGCGATTCTGAATCTAAAGAGTTGCTTCCACAAAATCCCCAGTCGACTCTCCCACTGTCATAGTTCTTTTGAGATGTCTTCTTCTTCTGAGATGCTTTCTTCTTTAGCTTCTTTCCCATTGTTCTATAGATCTCCTTCAAGTGATCAAGCTTCTACCAAAGGACTCTAATACCAATTGTTGGAAATAATACTGGGGGGGTGAATCATTATTATTCATGTCAATAATCTTTTTCTTTTCATACTCAATTTCATATACGCTACTTTAATGAAGGTAACCCACGTGTGCACACAACTGTGTTTAAAGAAACAAGCGTATATCCAGTAAGCTCATGATTTAGTTAACTATCATATGTTGATCTTCAATCTGAGCATTAGTACTTTATTAAACATTAAACAGTAACCACGTGCTGTTAATAAAAGAAAGAATCATCACACATAAGCAACACACATGAACACCAAGATGTAAGGTGGAAACCCAATGTGGGTAAAAACCACCTGCTGTTGTCATCTCTGTCTTCTTTTAATAATAAGAAAAGTTGTTTACAACAATGTACTGGCACAGACTCATACCATCACACAGGCTTCTACCTGCAGAAGGCTACCACCTTCTCTCTTTCTCCAGCTTCTACTGGAAGGGAGCTACAACCCCCTTGCTCTTGTACTGGGCGATATGTTTACCAGTACATAGGTGCTGACCCACTGAAGGCTACAACCTTCTCACTTCCTCCAGGGACTGCGTTTCATAAATTTTTATACTAGATACTCCTAGAACACAACATCAAAATCTGACGGCTACGTTTCATCCAATTTTCATACTGGACCCATCAATAACAATGAAGCTCAAATCAATCACCATTGTAGTACATCTCAATTCAAACCTAATCAATCATGGACAATCTCTGAAACCAATCAACTGCAATAGATAGATCACTGTAACGAATTCACAGATCAGTTGTAATCTTAAAACCATGCTTCAGAGTGTATATGCTATTTGGCAGAAGCCAACCTGTGTGTATATGTAGCTTCCCTGAAGCAAACCAGCGTCTAGATCTGTAAACACTTTGTTGCACTTATAGACTTCAGCCACAATTACGTATAGAGGATAAAACATGTGTTAGTGATCATCCATCATCAAATCACATAATGATAAGTCATTATGATCCTGATCCATCATTAGATTTCATCCATCAACACTGAAGCTAATCACAATCAACCAATCTGAATATGCAGAATACAGTCACCAGAAAATAGTCACCAAAACACAATGTAAAACCCAAAACTCTTCATCAACACCCAGAACCAATAGAAACCTCAATTTATAATGTATACGATGCTTTATTGTATCGAACCAGTTTGTATACGCATAGTTATCAAAGGTAAACTGCATATACGCAACTTCTATATGCTGAACCAGCATGTATACGTTGTTTTACCAAGGCCAACCTGTGTACAAATCTATAAATTCTAACTTAAAGCATCACAATTATTTCAGACTTCATTCATACCTAGATCATCACGTTTACATAGTAAAAACATGTGTCAATATTTAGATCTATAATGTTCAAGATCAAACCATTTAATGATACTTTACTTCAAGCCTTAAGATCTTGACCCATCATTAGATCTTCATCAAGCACTGAGGCTCATCCACGATCCAGATCCAGCTATACACAATAACCCAATAACCTGTATGCTAGATCTTCTCCTTCATTAGATATTCAATATATGAGTACCTTTTCCTAATGATCTCCTCCTCCTTTTATATCCTTAGGCCTTACTCAATACCATGGTCCAAAACTACTTAGAATCAATACCTTGGACCAAATACCTGGGTTGAACATTTCAAACAAGATACCTTGGACCAATACCATGGGTTAAAATACCAAGGACCAAATACCACAGACCAAAATCAAGTTTTCCAACATGTACGCGTTTTTCCTTGCGTGAGAGTACGTGTATACGCATACACGCCTTTTGGTCTGCAAACCCACGTGTATACGCATCTTGGTCAAAGGGAACCTGTGTATACCTCTTTTTCCTTCATTCTGAGAGCCTGAACTGTGATCTGTCATCTGAACGAGTTGCCATCAAGGACAACAACTGTGTCATAGTGCCAAATTGTGTCATAATGCCAACAATCTCCCCCTTCGGACTTGATGGCAATGTTAACTTGTTGCATTGTGGACTTGTCATTTTATTTCTTTGAACTGTCTTGCATAACATGTATTCTGTCACATCTGATATCTCTTTTGTAGATTCATCTAGTTACCATATACAAGAGAGCTGGGTTGCCATCAAGTACAACACATACAACATAATGCCAACAAGAAATACCCCACCTATGATAAGGAGATGTATTCCATTGTTTAGGCTTGCCGATAGTGGAAAAATTACGTTATGGGGAAGGAGACGATCATCCAAATAGATGTTCGAGCTCTTCAATTTATACAGATAAAACGAAAGTTTCAGAATGATTTCCATAAAAATTGTTCCACATATCTGTAACAATTTCATTTAAACATTAAATACAAGAAGGGAAACACTAATAACATTGCAGATTTTCTCAGTCATCCCCCTGTTGTGGCATTGACCACTATTCTTAACTCTTGTTGCCATGAGACTTCTAGATGGCCACAATTATACAAAAATTCTTGGGTGTAATCTTGCACATTTTGACCTTTAAGTTTTCTAAAGTTTTGCCAATTCATGATGGATTTCTGCATATAAGCTAGAGGGTATAATTGTCTTTTAATTGCAGTAATGAAATCAGACCAAGAAATTAAGATCTTATCGTGTTTTTTTATCTCTTCACGTGTCTTTGATTCGCACAATACTAGTGATGCACCCTGCATCCTCAAGGAAGTTAATTGAATATTTATTGCATCCTCTTGAATGTTTTGAATTCTGTAATAGACCTCCAACTAACGAACCCAATTGTCAAGCTTCTCTGCATTCACTTCACCATTATACATGGGCAGTTCAGATTTAACATCAAGTTTTAATCAGGGTGATTTTCTAGTTCCTTTTGAGGTATGTTGATGATTATGAATAAGGGTTGTGTAACTTAGTGGAAGAGGGTGAATATGCTTGTGAAGAAGAAGATTAAGAATATGGTCGAGAGGGTGGAGGTTTACCTCCTCGTCAAGAACCTTCTCCTTTGGGAGGTTTGGAGCTTTCACCTTGCAGTCTAGTATTCCTCTCTTCATAGAGGACCTTCACCATCTCTGTCATATCAAAGAAAGCCTTCCTGAAGACCTTCTCATCCTCTTTCATGTTTGTAGGTTCTCCTTCATGAGACATGCTCACTAGAGTCTCTACTGCAACTTGAGGAAGAACTTGTGGTGGAGATTGTGGGAACCTTTCCCTACTTCCCCTTGACCCAACTCCAGAGCTTTCAACTAGCTTCTCTTTTGCTCTCTTGAGTTTTAACCTTGTAAGCATGACATTCACTTGCAAACAGTTAAATCATTCTTGCATGAATAAAACCAAGAGCTCTGATACCAAACTTGGTATGATTGAGAAAATTAGTTTTGTTGTGTTAAAATTCCTTTTCATATTATATTAAATATGCTCTAGGATTTATGAAATTATTTGGAAGTTTAAACATGGGTTTTTGAGGTTTTTTTATGTAATTTTTATGTGAAAATTAACATAAAAAAATGACCGCACAACAACATATAATAGACATAAACATCACCATAAACAGTATCACAACAACACATGCTGGAGGATTTCACCCCTCCTGGTTTACGTCTCCTTGGTCCAACTTCCAATGGCTTGGCCCTCTCTATTATTTTCAAAAGTGTGAATACATCAGTTTACAATGCTCAAAAGCTCTGAAACCTGGTCCATTGGCTCCAGAATGCCCAAAAATGCCTATGTAGCCTCTTTATGCTCTTGATTTGGTCAAAAACTGCAGAAGTTATGGCCTTTCCCAATATTTTGCTAATCACACTACAAATTCCCCAAAATCTGGCATCATCCTATAATTTTTCCCCAAAACATGCTAACGGAGCGAAAATTTCACCGAAAATCAGGTGAAATTGCAAGACACTTTAAATGTTTCTGTATTCAAGCTTCTATGATCCATAATGAATTAAACAAAGTCTTTCGGTAGAAATCACATGAGAGAATTTTTTGGTCGACGCGTTTCGAACCAACAAGTGTGGTCCTGATGATGAACCACACTTTTTGGTTCCAAACACGTTGGCCAAAAAATTCTCTCATGTGATTTCTATCGAAAGACTTTGTTTAACACTTTAAATGTCTTCAACGCCTAAATTTCGAAAAATGTGGCCATGTGGGGGGCCATGTGCCTGGGGCTAAGGCCAATGGACTGCCCCTGCCATCCGAGCCCCCTCACTACTCTCCGTTGGTGGTTGTATGTGGGTGGTATAACCAAGGTTCAACCCCCAACAGGCTGGACCGACCTTCAAATGGTGCGCTATTAAAATTCAAATAGAACTCGCACCCGTAATGGTTAAGAAACACTACAATTATGTATTGGCGGAGGAGTTAGAATTGTGTTAGGAGATCATGGGTTCGACCCCCAATGCCTCCCCTCAGACTTGAACCATAATTTTGATGGCCCCCGGATTGCCATGCGGTAGCCTACGGTTGGGCCACATGTCCACCCGTGGTTGGCCAACAATCCGACCAATCAGAAATCATCGAATCACACCAATAAAAATATGCCACTTGTCAGCCTACCATTCATAGGAGGATCCCATTGACCAGTCAAATTACCACATACACCCACACAGTCAGCGCCAGGTCAACAGTGCGGAATGTTGACTAGGCTATCCATTTTTTTGAAAAAATCGTTTGTTTGGTAAAGTGAACAGAATATGATTTTGGAAGCATATGGTGTTCGTTTCACGAGAAACAAGTTGTGCCAAATTCAAGATGAAGAGCACTACGTGGTTGTCTAGGTTCCACATCGATCCGAAATTTTTTAATTTTTAGCTATTTTTTGAGCACCTGGTCATCACATAAAAGAAGGGGAATTAGAGGATGCAACTAAGTAAAAACAATTTGTTGGTAGCCTCATCTACCCTACCACCACCAGGTTAGATCTCTCATTTTTTATTGGTATCCTTTCCAGATTCAAGAAAAAGCCTTGTGAAGGGCATTGGTGTACTTCAAAAAGGGTCTAAGATACTTAAAGGGTGTAGGTTTTAACCCCGTACAGAAATTACCTACATACAAATTCTAAAACACATAAAATAAACAATGCGAGAGCATAACACAAAACACATATACACAGAGATTTTCCCTTGGATCCCAAAACCGGGACTACCAGCTTGATTTTTCATTATGTTCCTTTCAATGTTATAATACATATTTATACATGCCTAAGCATCCAATACGATGGAACGAAAACCATCGCGTCCAATACCATGGACTGAAAAACATCGCGTCCAAAAACATGTGCGAAAATCATGCACAAAACCATAGGTGGGTCCGCCCAACCTAACATAAGTTCCAAAACAAAAATTTTCCAGGGCATTTCCCTGCACCCCATAGAGTGGGGATACCTGCACCCCTCAAACCCCCTATGAGCCCCCTCACTACGCAATTGGTGCAATGAAGGGGGGGCTCCGCCCCCCCTCTAACCCCTTGGTTAACTACGTCGGCTAGTCGTGGAAAGAATATAACACAACCCAACAAAGGGAACCAAATATTTTGGACTTAAGTACACTAAGGTGGATGACATCAACCTAATTGGATATTCTGATTCAAACTTTGATGGGGTCAAAGAAAATGGAATACCAAATTCAGGGTATTTCATCATTATTATATCAACAATTATCTACTAGGGGTCGCACAAATAGTAAGTTTTGGTGAATTTTTAAAAATTACAAATAAAATTAAAAAATTTAAAACATTAATAATATAATTTAATTAAAAAAAAAAGTTGTTTATTAAATATTATATATATATATATATATATATAGAGAGAGAGAGAGAGAGAGAGAGAGAGAGACTGGGGTTGCACAAGAGGTAGCAACCAAAACATTGTCGTCTTTGTTGTTAATGAGCACAACTCATGAGTTGTTGGCCCTGATTGAGGGGATCACTCATCCTTCCCAAGAACTCTTCCATGGGCAGCAGAAGCCTTCTTTGTTGTGCTTGGAACTATTGATCAATATAGAGTAACATATAGCTAAAGTTGGTATTGAGAATTTGAAGACTTTGATTAAACTCAAAAATATTAGTATTTGATTTTGGAACACACAAGTAGAGCTCAATATACGCCTCTTCAAAATAATACCCTAGAGATCAACACATAGAAATTGGATTTTATATTTAATTTTCTTCTTTCTTTACCTATCATGCCAACTTCATATTTCCTGAATTTCAAATACAATATTATATTTTGGTACCATTCAGATGCGTATAATGAATAATTATCGCCAACTCTATTATGACATGGAATGTTAACTGCTTCAATTCCCCTGATCAACTTACATAGGCCTTGTTGCTTCACAACTTTCAATTGTTTTATCTCAATATCAAATTATTATAATTCTTCTAAACAGATTTCCCATATTCCTTCTCTATGTTCTCATTGAATATTCATTAGAGGTTCATCTATTGTGCTAGAAGTCGAATTCTTATTTTCAAAAGTCTACATATTGCCATGCCTACCGTGGCCTTTTCTCTTACTTCAATGATATTTCCTATGGGTTTCTTTTCTCGTTTAGGAATTTCTTCTAATCACAAATAAAAATATAATTTTTCTTCCAATTACAAAATTTTCCCTCTAATAGAAAACAAATATTTTCTCCCAACCTTACCAAAAAGGACAAAAAATATTTTCCAAATTCACATGATAAAAGATTCCCTCCCAATTACACCAAGAGACAAATATTTTTCCAATTCCTCACCAAGAAAATAATTTTCTTCAAATTAATCAAATTTCCTTCTAATTAAATAAAAATTGTCTTCTAGTGATTCATGCCAAGGGGATTTTTCTTTCTAATTAAATATATACATGGACAGGACCTTTAATTCTCTAAAACCACTAGATTAAAAAAATATATATATAGACCAAAGGGGAAGGGATTATATGAATCCAAAACCTTATATTATAGCCACCATAGCCAAGACCACAATATATTTGCACACACCAATTAAATCTTAGCACCATCACATACGAGAAATTCCATATAACCACAACCTGTGACCAAGATTTCAGCCCCCAACATTTTTTTATTGAGTCATATTGTTGAGTCTCCCACTTTTATTTATGGGGAAGATTTAATGGGATGGGAATAATTCCCATCAAGTCCCACTTCTCTATTTTCCCGTCAAGTTTTGACCCTGGCGATAGAATTTTATCCTGAATTTTGACCAACCTCTACTTGCGATGACCTCTAGGATAGGAAATTTGACAACAATTGTAACTTGTCTCTCCATCGCTCACCAATAGAGATTCTATCTTGGTGATTTCAAACACAATCACTTCTAAGAGCATTCAGAGTAATTTTTTCTGGGGAATTTGTCTTGAGACAAAAATCTCTTAACAGAGTTCTGGTTCTGTCAAGTAACCAACTCACACAACTTTTAAAAAAAAACTAAGTACTCATCCCCTTTTGTTCTATTCTGAGAAAAGATTCATGCAAGATTATTATAGGGATTTTAACAGGGTGTTAACATGCATATACATAGACAATTGTGACACCACTCATATTGCATTCGATAATAAATAAACCACACGTTTAACAAAATTTTAAAGATTAGAATGTGCAGGAATTACAGAGGCACAATATAACCACTCTACAATTTTCGATTCACACTTAAAGCCTCTCACCACACTCTCTATGTTTTATTAATTTCAATCAATGATAAATAGATATGTCGCATCATTCTAGATCCATGAGGATATGATCAGACGAGCCAAACTTGGCATATTTAAAAAAATTCACAAAAAATAGCTATATTTAATAAAATACATGGCAATAAAACAAACTCTATCCTGAAAATCCCATACATTGAGAAACCAACTCCTTTGGTAAAATATTTTGACTTTCTTAGTCAATTGATTTTTTATGAATGCCCCTCCATCATACTCCTAAGGAACAAAGAATTCATGGGCTCCTTCCCATGAGATATTCAACATATTTTCCACTTTTCTATAGTAATTATGTAGCTATCCAAGTAGCATAAGCTATAGGATGGTCTTTCCACTTGACAAAATACCCATAATACTCCTTTCCCCATTGTCTTCTTGACCAGTCTCTTATCCAAAATTCTCTCTGGTTGTAAAGGATCTACTATTGGGATTTGTTTATGCCAATGAACATTTTGTTCTCCATTATTCTTTAATTTTTGTGTCTATTCAAGTATTGAAAATGGGAGAGATGAAAATGCCCAAGGTTACCTCTATCGCATAATAATTAGCTAATAATTTCCTGAGGATCTTACAAGGACCAATTTTCTTGAATTTTAATTTTTTATATTATCCTATAGGAAACCTTTCCTTCCTTAGATGTGCTAAAACTACCTCTCCCACTTCAAAATTATGTCTTATCCTCTTAAGGTATCTTAAAGTTTTTTATTTGAGATTGTTTCCTTGTAATTTTTGTTTTACTCATTCATGGTTCTCCCGCAAGGGTGTGACAAAATCTTCACCTATTTCCCTTCTTTTTTCAGCTCTTCCCAAGCTCCTAAGCTCATGAAATCCTCTCAAGTGCATTTCGTTAATGATTTGGAATGAACTCTGCCTAATTCTTATGTTTGGAGAATTATAGTAAGTAAATTTAGCTTTGGAAAGCACTTGATCCCACTATTTGAGATGATCTCCAACCAAGCTTCTTAAGATATTCCCAAACTCTTTTTAGCTACTCTAATCTGTCCATCCATTTGACAGAGATATGTTGAACTAAAACTCAACTCTGTTCCAATATTTTTCCACAAAGTCCTCCAAAAATGCCCCAATAATCAAGTGTCTCTTTCTTAGACAATACTTTTGGGAACTTCATACAATCTTACTAATTCTCAACATTAGTCCTCATCTTTGGTCAAAAATAGAAATGGTTCAGTTTCTCATATGTTTTATCATGTACAAAGTTTCCACCTAGACCTCCATTATGCTTCTTCTTAATCAGGTTCTACCTCATTAAGCATTTTGGAATGCAAATTTTATTATTCTTTAATAGTAGTTCCTCTTGTATCATATAATCAAGTAACTTTCTTCTATCTCAGATAGCTATATTTGTACAAGCTTCACAAGATTCCTTAAGTCTGCATGAACCTTATATAACTCCTCCATGAATTCAAAACCCATAACCTAGACTTGACTCTCCTGCATTACTAAATTCTTCCTACTCAAATCATCTTTAATTTTGTTAGCTTGGCTACTAATATGATTTAAAACAAAAATGAAACTTTGCAAATACTCTATCTATTTAACATGTCTTTGGCATAATTTTGGCTATTGAATAATGTATAAAAACATGATTGTTTGTGTATAAAAAATCTTAGACATCAGATAATGCCTCCACTTATTTAAGGATTGGACTATAACATAAAATTCCTTATCATAGGAATATTACTTCCTCATTGAATCATTTAGATTCTCGTTGAAATATGTCATGCAGTTATCCTCCTGCCTTTGTACAACACTAATTGCTTCTCCACTTGTATCAAACTTCACCTGGAAATGTTTGTTGAAATATGGAAACACCAAAATAGGTTTTTATGTAATCTTCTTCTTCTTCAATAATTGAATCCATTATCAGCTTCAAAATTCCACTAGAATGGTTGCTTTTTCTTCTTTATGGTCTCCAAAATTGGAGCACTCATCATGCTAAAATTCTTGATAAACGTCCTGTAAAAACTAGCCAAACCATAAAAATTCTATCTTCAAATATATTTTTTAGGAGAGGGCCAATCAAAAATAGCTCTTACCTTCTTAGGGTCCATCTTCAAGCCATATTTATTTATAATTAAGTTCATATAAACAAGTTTTGTCTTTAAGAATGAACACTTCAAATTGATTAACAATTTCTCTCGCTGTAACTTTTCTAAAACATACCTCAAGTGCCTTAAGTGCTCTTCTTTGGATTGATTGTATATAAATATGTTATCTAAGTAAACAATCACAAAATTCCCTATGAATTCCTTTAACACCTCATTCATCAATCTCATGAAGGTATTGGGTGCATTAGATAGTCTAAATGGCATAATCAACCATTCATACAACCCACCATTGTTTTTAAATGCAGTCTTCCACTCATCTCCTTCTATAATCCTTATATGGTGATGCACACTCTTTAGATAAATCCTAGAGACAAACAACTATAACCACTTAAACAATCCAACAAATCATCTATGTTGGGTTTACGAAATTTGTACTTAATTGTAATCTTATTCAACGCCCTGGAATATGTGCACGTTCACCAACCACCATCTTTCATAGGACTCAATAACATTGACACTACAAATGAGCTAAGGCTCCCTCTAATCAATCCTTTATCTAGCAACTCCTACAGTTGGTTTCTAATTTCTTCATTTTCTCGAGGGTTCATTTTGTATGCAACCTTGCTTGGTATACTTACTCCTCGTATCAATTCAATATGATGAATTGTACTTGTCACAAGTGGAAACTCGTTAAGTTAGTCATTTACTACAATGTCACTATATTCATTCAACATGTATCGAAATTCAAAAGGGAATTTTGTCACAATAGTTGAAGTAATAATTACTCTAGGTTTGTAAACTAAACAAATTTTACCTCATTATCGGTCCATTTGGTACAAAAATTATCTTCCACTCAGCAACAATGCCTTTTCATAATTTTTCTCTGATGTCCCTTCTTACTATAATGGTATCATGGTATGGATTATGCCATCCTTCTAGAACTTTTAAGTGTTATTCTTCCCATCATGTGTAACACTTTTGTCAAATTTCCAAGGTCTACCAAATAGAATTTGGCACAGAGCCATGGACATTGCATCACATAGTATTTTTTCCCTATAGCTACCTATCTACAACTCCACTTCACATTTTTCATTCACCATTAATTGATGAAATTTTTTAAGCAAAGACACCTTATAAGGTGTTGTATGCTTCATCCTCTTCAAACTCAACTTCTCCACGACTTCTGTAGACACCAAGTTTTCTGTGATGTTACTATCAATCACCACTTTGCAACATTTCCCGTGGAGTTTGAAATTATTGTTGAATAAAGATTTCCTCTAAGTTGATTCAAAAAATTCTTTCTTTGGCTTTAACCACACCTTCTTAAGAAATATAAGCTCTCTTGTCTTTGGTACATTTTTTTCCTCTTGTTCCTTTGGTTCCCCTTCTTCTTATGGGGAAAAAACAACACTCCTCTAGTTTGTCTCTCTATTTTACCAAATGTAGGTTTTAACCTCGTACAGAAATTACCTGCATACGAATTCTAAAACACATAAAATAAACAATGTGAGAGCATAACACATAAAACACATACGCACAAAGATTTTCCCCTGGATCCCAAAACCGAGACTACCAGATTAATTTTTCATTATGTTCCTTTCAATATTACAATACATATTTATACATGTTGAATCATCCAATAACATGGACCAAAAACCATCACGTCCAAAATCATGGACCGAAAACAATCGTGTCCATAACCATGTGCGAAAACCATGCACAAAACCATAGGTAGGTCTGCCCAACCTAATATAGGGTCAAAAAAAAATCATGGAAAGAATATAACACAACCCAACATTCTCCCACTTGTTGTTTTCTTTCCACAGGGTGCCACAAGAAAGCTTAGTCATTTATCTAGCCCTGCAATGCCCATTGTTTCTCCACACCAAGAGAACTTCTCAAAGCTCACAAATTTTGTCAATGCATCTGCAGTATTCTTCAAAGTATCCAGCATTACCAGGAACACCTTTTTGTCTTATATCATATCCCTCACAAAGTGATACTGAACATCAATGTTCTTTGTCTTTGAATGATAAGGAGGGTTCTTTGCCAAGAAAATTGCACTTTGGCTGCCATAGTCTATCCTTATAGCTCCTTGTACTAGCCCCATACTTGAATATAATCTCTGGAACTAGACTGTTTCCTTGCTTGCATGAGTGGTTGCCATGTATTCTACCTCTGTAGTTGATAGTGCCACTACAGATTGTTTCTTACTCATCCAACGGACTGCACCTCCAAATAGGTTAAACAGATACCCACTTGTAGATCTTCTCTGATCCAGATCTCTAGCCTAGTCTGCACCAACAAAGTTATCCAACACTCTGTCCAATCCTGGTCTTCCTTGGTAGCACAGACCATAATCACTAGTTCCAGGCAAATAACTAAAAAGCATACTTCATTGTCTTCTAGTGCTCCTTCCTTGGTTTTGACATAAACTTGCTCAATACTCTTGTTGGAAATAATACTAAGAGGGGGGGGGTGAATCAGTATTATCAAATTCTTTTCAATATGTCTTCCTGATTTATACTTAATTTAATCTTCAGATATTGATCGTTAACTTGTATGTCAGTACCATGTAATAATGAGCATGAAACAAGAAAAATAGATAGTCACACCAAAGAACACCAGATATAAGGTGGAAACCCAATGTGGGTGAAAACCACCTGCTGCAATATGTCTCTATCTTCTTTCAATTAGAAACTTCTTTTACAATGATTTTGTACTAGTGCAGTCCTTTCCCAGTACGCAGGCTGCAACCTGCAGAGAGCTACAACTCTCTCTCATTTTCCAGTCTCTCCTGGAAGGGAGCTACAACCCCCTTAGCTCTTTACTTCTTTAAAGGACCACGTTTCATGAATTTTCAAACTGGATCCAAGAGGATCAAATAATCATCAAGTACATGCAAATCACCCAATCTCCTTATACAATCAACCAATGAATCACCCAACTCTTCAGAATGCTGTAAATAGAAAAGTAATACCAGAAATCTAAATCCAGAATTCTGCAGCAATAGATAAAAGTCAGTCAACAAATGTTTCAAGATAAGTCTGCAACTTCACCAACAGGGGCCTGTGTATATCTGTAGCTCTTCTGAGACTAAACTGCGCAGATCCACACTGGTGGTTCTTCTCCTCTGCGTACTTCTTCTCAGGTCCGCACTCTTACTGTCTGACAAATAGTGTACCTCCGCACTGTTCCTTTTCCCGCACTGCGTACCTCGCACTTCTCCTTTTGCAGCTCTGCGTACGGCCCCCAATGCGCGTTCTCATGCGCTGCATACCACACATTGCGCCTTTCTCTGCGCTGCATACCCCCGCACTGCGCCTTTTGCTGCGCTGCGTACCCCCGCACTGCACCTTCGGATCGCCTGCAGACTTTATATTAGGGCCAAATTACCAGTCCTCTAATGTGTCACAATCAGTCAGATCCACCGATCTGCTCATGCGCCCGAGAGATCATGACTTATCAATAGATTCGCCTTAAATTTTCTCCTTGATTTAGATCTAGCTTTTAAAATCATTCACCCAAAATTTCAGATCTTAAGATATTCAAATTTCACAAGTGTGTGGCCAAGGGATCTCCTTTCCTTTTTATAGGCAAGCCTTTCACAATACCATGGTCCAAAACCATAATAAAACAATACCATGAACCCAATACCTCGGATCAATATTTGTAGATGCAAAACCACGGACAAAAACCATAGGATCAAATATGTTTGGCTAAATACCATGAACCATTCATAAATATTCCCACGTGCACACGCTTTTCTACATTGGAGAGAGTGAAACTGGGGTCGACACCTACTGAACGGAGAACCTGCATGCATGTCTGCACTCCTTGGTTGGCGTACCTGCGGGTCCGGAGCTTCTTCTAGGATTACCTGCGGGTACCTTAATTTCCATGATTTTGAGTGCCCGAACTGAGATCTGCCACATGAGTGAGTTGCCATCAAGTACAACACATGTACCATAGAGCCAAACCAGAATCATAATGCCAACAATCTGCCCCTTTGGACTTGATGGCAACCTGAAGATCTTCAATGTCATTCTCCCCCTTTGACATCAAGGGCAAAGGGTTATGCTCCCCCTGAGAATATGCTTAAGACTTTGCTCTGCTGATAATGCTCACCCTGACCATATCCATAATCCACCATAAATTTCTTCAAGAGGAACCATAATCGACCATGACCATGAAAGAGATAGAGACATATTGCAGCCATGTTCATATCAGCATCCATGTTCTCCTTTTGTGCTACCATAATTCCAACAATGCATTATATGTGCTCCCCCTGAACCTGTTCCATCGATCTACAACCAATCCATAAACTAGTGAATGTACGCGTATACCACATATAAACCTCCCGTACAACCAATAGATGAGATTCAACAACAAGATGATGCATCAACTACCCCCATCTTTTGCCTGAGGTATTCAAAGGTCTCCCTTCGCAATGGTTTGGTGAGAATATCAGCAACTTGTTCCTTAGAAGGAACATACTCCAACTTGACCTTTTGTTCCATCACTTGTTCCTTGAGAAAGTGATACTTGATCGGTATGTGCTTGGTCTTTGAATGCATGATTGGGTTCTTTGAAATGCTGATTGCACTTGTATTATCACATAAGATGGAGGTAGGTGGTGTACAAGTGATTTGAAAATCCTGCAAGGTCTGCATCA
>APFE031719166.1:19283-79835 GCA_000404065.3 Pinus taeda | reverse complement strand
GATTTATTTTTTACCTAATTTAACTTAGTTCGATAAATAAAATAATAAATATTAAGAATAATAATTATATTGAATTAACAAATGAAAATTTGACAGGGGTCCGTGAGTCAAAAATTAGTTGTTGGTCTTTTTTAGCCATTGGAGTCTCTGCTGACACTATTTTACATGCTAGACTATATTTGTTTCTTCAACTTGTCCTGACGATGAACCACACTAGTTGGTTCGAAACGCGTCCACAAAGGTCTTTCTTTATGTGATTTACGCCGAAATTCTTGTTATAACAAGTAATTTATACTCCCCAGCTTTGTGGATTATTGGGAGTGACTTCAATATTATCAAGTGTCTCAAGGAAAAGAAAGGGTGAATCATAATGTTTACCAAGAGATTTTGTAAGATATACCATCAAGGCCCTAAAGTAGTATCCATCAAAGTTCTCAAGCAATGAGTCTCCAACCCACACATGTGGATCAATGACATGTAATACATGTGTGTGTGGTGACTAACTTAATACACTATTCTAATAACTCCACAAACTTAAGTATTTCACTCCATCACATGATTGACTATAGTGTGACATAAGTAAACCAAGAGTAGACACGAAACCCTTAGGCAAGAAAAATTCCCTATATCCTCAATTAGGTGCTTAAATGATGAAGTTAAAATGAAATGGGAAAAGAGGACTTCATGATTTAACCGTCGCAAACATGTGATCAAGTGTGACTAGGAGTGTATTATTCATATGTTTTCCAAAGACAGTGTGAATACATGAGTTACGATTCATTGGGCCTTATTTTCATTCTTTTGATTTTTCTTATATATAGGACTTAGGGAATAAGGTTTTCATAAGTTTTGAACATCTCATAGATATAATATTGACATAAATTTTCACTTTAACCTTAGAGTTTAGTTTTAGAAAAATCATTATAGTATATCTTTAATGTTTTTGGTTATCACTCTTTGATTTTCTTTCATCACAAATGACAAAAGGGGAAATATTTTGCCACAAATCTATGAATGCTTAATCATAAAGGCGTCATGCGATGAAAACAAATTAATGATGTTATTCTCTATGAAAATGATGGGTATTCTTGAGAAACGTTTATGCTTGTGGATGTCTCCTCCCTGGTTGAGAGGGAGTGAGCATTGACACCATATTATCCATTTGTCATGTACTATGGCCGAGACTAACAATCGTAAGCCTACTAAAGACACCAGTAGGGAGAATGGTGGATTAGATAAACATCTGGGACCAATATTCTTTGATAATTTGTCCTTTGCCCTTGACTAACCGCCATAAGTGAAGTACATTAATCCAAGATAAGAATAGTCATGAGGATTGACATTTCCTGGTGTCAAATATTATGACAGTGGATTGGAAATGATCATGCGAGGACATGCCTGACGAACATCCTAGTGTGGTAAGTGCCCAACGAGGCAATGGTGTCCAAATTTCTGCCTCCCAACATTGTGCTATGATCTAATGGAGAGATATAACTTGTTAGTCAAGGCCTTCTTATTTTGACATTGTTGGCTATGATGACGTAAATGATCGTTGATGCTTATCAATCCAGATCCCTTCTTATATGAATATTTCAACTTGAGAGTACTTTTTTGTCTCATTATGAGTATCTCCCTAGTTTAGAGGGAGTGTCATCATCACCACCATCAATCTTATCATTAAATTATCATCATAATCACTATTCATGTCATCCTCATCATCGTCATCATCATTATGGACATTGTCGTCAATTGTTCATAATTATAAGTGTCATAAGAAATATCATCAACCCAAAAAATATTACGAGTTCTCAAAAACGGTTGTTAGGACACATGATATATGCAAGAGAAATGACAACTTTATTTTTTAGAGATGATCGATGATCATCATCATCACTACCATTATCATCGTCAATATAATTTTCATCATCCCCATCATCATAATTAATGTAATTTCTATCATCATTGTTGTCAACTTCGTCATGAACATCATAATCATCATTCATGCCATTATCGTTGTTGATGATGACCAAGATGTGAATAATGATAATGATGGCCAAATGATGATGACTTGGAAGATTACTCTAAAGATAATGATTATGATTATGACCATGACAACATTTAAAAATTGGGAAGATTGTCCAAGGTCATTATCACCATCATCATTGTCATTATAACCCCCATCATCTTTATCATCATTTTGATTATCATAATAATCACAATTCATGTCATCGTCATCATCTTCATTATCATCATCGTCATAATTATTGACATTGTCATAAGTTTTTCATAATTGCTAATGTCATAAGAAATATCATCAATGCAAAAAATATATGAGTGTTTGAAAATGGATGCAAAAGTTAAAAAAAAATGGGGACAATAATAGACGTAAAATTGGATAAAGAGTGGACACAACATAAGTAGATGCAAAACAAGACAGAAAATTGACACAAAAGTGGATGAAAAAGTAGATGCAATAGCTGATGCAAAATTGGACACAAAATAGGATGCAAATATGGATGAAAAAGTGGAAGAAAACATGGGTGTAATAGTAGGCATAAAACTTAGCATGAATTGTTGTGAAATAAATGTGGATACAACAATGAACAAAAAAAAAAGACACAAACTTGGATGCAAAAAGGAGGCAAAATTGGATTAAAAAATGGATGTAAACATGGACCGAACATGGGTGTAATAGTGGACACAAAATTAGAGTCAAAATTGGAAGCATCAAAAGTGGATGTAAAAGTAGATGCAAAATGGGATGCAAAAAACATAAAAATTATTTGATGCAAACTTGGACACAAAAGAGGATGCAAAATTGGAAGAAAATGTGGGTTTCAATGATAGGCACAAGATATGGCACAACAAAAGTGGATGAGAAATTGGATGTAATAAAAAACACAAAAAAAATGCAAACTTGGAAGCAAGACAATATGCAATAAGGGATGCAAAAGTGGGTGCAAACATGGGTGCAATAGCAGAAACAAAATTGGATGAAAAATATGGATGCAATGGAAGTAGATGCAAAAGATGATACAAAATGAGATGAAAAACCCAACACAAAAGTGGATGCAAAACAGATGCAATATTTTGATGCAAAAGTGGATGTGAAGATGGATGCAAAATTGGAAGCAAACGTGGGTACAACAGTAAGTACAAAACATGGTACAAATAGTGTCACAAAAAAAGTGGACGTAATGATAGATGCAAAAAAAGAAGCGAATGAAGATGAAAAATAAGATGCAAAAAGGGATGCAAAAGTAGACGTAAACATGGGTGCAACAATGGATGAAAAATATGATGCAAAAGTTGATGCAAAAAAAATCGATGCAAAAGTAGATGCAATATGAGACACAAAAGTTGATGAAAATCTTGACGCAAAGGGGATGCAAAAAATGTTGTAAAAATGGATGTAAAAAATGATTTAAAAAATGATGCAAAAGAGGATGCAAGAGATGATGAAAAAGTTGATGCAAGTGTAGGCGCAAAAAGTGGATGCAATAAATGATACAAAACTTGGTGAAACAAAATTAGGTGCCAAACTTGATGCAAAACATGGTGAAAAGGATGGCACAAAACTTGGCATAAATCCTGGCGTAAAACCTGGTGTAAAACCTTATGCAAAACCTATTACAATACCTGGTGCTAAACTTGGTGTAAGACTTGGTGAAAAAATCGATGCAATCTTTGCATCAATTTTTGCACCATATTTGATAAATGGACACAAATAGCACCAAAAATGGGCTCTAGATGCAAAAAAGGAAGAAAAATGGACGCTAATCACAGGGTTTTGTTGTAGTGACATAAATCTGCATGAATGATCTCTAGAGGTTTTGATGTGGAGAACTCCTTAGTCTTGTGGCTAGCTCTAGTTTACTTCCCATGTTGACTTGGGAGACATAAAACATGATCTAGTTTTCACATCTTTGGAATTTCCCTTACTCCATTGATTTTTATGATATTGATCAAGTTATCAAAACTTGTATGCCACATTCATTTATGTCACAACCAACTTTCACTTGTTTGACTTAGATAACATTTTCTTCTTGAATCTTGTTTAGAATGTAAATATTATCTGATGTTATAACTCCTTGCACCACAAGTTATCCTAAGAAAGAGTTCCTTATTTCACAATTTTTATTGTTGAAGACAACATTATTTCCTTGAACACATATTTGGCAAACACTCAAGAGATTTTGTTTGAGCCCATCTATGACAAAATCATATTGATCCTTTCCTTTTCCATTAATAAAGGTGATGGTTCCTTTTCCAACAATTTTCGTAGACCCATTCCCAAAGGATACATGTCCTTCCTTTTATTTTAATGAGACAAACTTCCTTTTGTCACCTTTCATATGTCTAGAGCACCCACTATCCACAAAACAAAGATTTTCTTCACTATGAGCACATAAATGCAAACCACATTTATCCATATTGGGATATTCATATTTTTCTTCTCTACTTTTGAGGGAGAAATTTTGTTCGCTATCTCCATTATCATTAAGTAAGTAGGAAATTGGATCAAATTTTTCCAAAGGATCAAACCAGTTAAAAGTCTTGGATTTTCCTTACCCTTTGAGACTACATCGTTTTTTGTCTGATTCTTTAATCGTGGTGCTTCATTCTTACAAGCAATGCAATGTTTAGCTTCATAACCAAATTTTTTACAATTATAAGATTGTCCAAGAAAGGTATTTTGGTACCTATTATAATAGCTATGATTTGATTAAACCTTCTTCCTTGGAGTTTCTCTTTCTTCATTATTTGGGTTTGAGTCGAGCTTTTGATGAGATGATTTTTCTTCTTTTGGGTTTCTACAAAGTATATTGACATATGTTCTTTTATTATCCTTGGCACTTGATGAAAAACCGATCCCCCACTTGTCGTTTTGAGATTTATGAGCATTGAGAATGTGATCAAGTGTTTGAGAACTTTACCAAATTATTTTGATTTTTTCAACTTCCTTTTCTAGAGATACTATTTCAGCTTCATGTCTTTCACATATAATGTCCTACCTTCTTTTAGCTTCCTCTTTTTTCATTTTAAGAGAGATAACCTTCTTTCATAACTCCTCATTTTCTTCAATGGTACTTATCAGTAATTTATTTGTAGCTTCCTCGTTTTGCTATCTTGATTCATAATCTTTAGTGAATGCCATAAACAATACTTCTTTACTTCCAGCATAGTCATTTTCTTCATCTGATTCATCCTTACTTTTCTTGTGATCGAAGATATATTTTGATTATTTCTTCTTGATGACCACATATTCATCCTCATTGGATTCATCTTGTCTAGAGAGGAAATTATTCCTAGTAAGTCCTCTCTTTTTGTATATATTTCCTTCATCATTATCACCATCATGCTTATGAGGACACTTTCCAACATAATGTAATATTTTTCCACAGTTGAAACAAATAAGAGGATGCTTACCTTTTAGGTTGGATCCTTTCTTTAGTCATCGTACAAATTGTGCCAATTCAGATTCAACATCGGAGTCAATAGTGCTGGTATTCCATCCTTTTCCATTTCTTTATTTTGAGGCCTTGAATGCTACATCTTGGAACTTGGAATTCCTTTTCTCATCTCATAGGTAGTTAGGATTCCATGAAGTTCATCCATTTTTAGAGTCTCTACTTCCTTCATTTCTTCTATAGCACTTATTTTCGATTCAAATCTATCAGGGAGAGATGTTAAGACCTTTTGAACAACAGTGCTCTCTTCAATTTTTTTCCTAATATTTTAAGAGATTTGACTACTTCGGCTACTCGAAGGAATTACGATGTGATATATTCTTCATCATCCATTTGAGACTTTGAAACTACCTCCTATGCATGTTAGCTTTGACATCATAGCCTTGGAGTCCCCATCGTATAAGCTAACCAGTTTATCCCATACTTGTTTGGCCAAGTCATAATTCAAGACTTTTGTAAACTCATAATCGATAATTCCATGGGTAATGGAACTAAGTTCTTTGGCATTGGCAATATACGCTTTCCTTTCATATTGATGAGTAGGAAGAGTGGAGGGGTCATTGCACCCATTCAGAATAGTGTTCCAAACTTTAGGCCCAAGGGACATTAAGTAGTAAGACATTCTCTTTTTCCAAAAGCCAAAACTAGTACCATCAAACAAGTGAAGCCTTCCTGCTTTCAATTCTTTATTCTTCATTGTAAATAAGAATCCTTCTTCCAACTGTTAGGCTAAATCTGAAGAACCCAACTCTAATACCAATTTCTGGAAATACTGAGAGTGGGGTGAGTCAATATTTCTTTCCAATTGTTACTCTTACGAGTTTAGATTCTTTACAATTTTAATCAAATAAATTATTTTATTAAATATAGAAAAATGTTGAATATAATATCTCATGACTTTTTCCAAGCACTGGATTGGACATTAATGAGGATCCAACTTCTAGTGCTCCGAACCGATCTTACTAAGGCGCCAACCTTGAATTTATGAGCAACAACTCCAAGGACACCAATCTTTCTAATTCTGAGGCACCAACCCCAAGGGAACTAACCGTATAGATTTATTATGTCAAGAAATGTTTGATTGTAATATACTACATCCAAGGAATTCTTTACAAAATCATGTCCTTGTAGTCTTTGTACCAAGTCACTTGTCTGCGCTATGTCTTCACTTTGGGCCTAAACCTTTAAGATGAATCATTTCAAAAGATTATCCTCTCACTTTGTCTTTTGCTTCCTTCTTCTCTCGGTCTTCGGCTTCTATTGCACCTTCGTCATTTGCCAAACCTTTAGCTTCCTTTGTCTCTTCAAGCTCACGAGTTATGAAATTCTTTAATTCTTCTTTTTGCCAATGCTCGATCAATGATTAAGGTGAGGTTTTATAACTTGTATTTATACAATTTTTCTCAATACTCAAGAGATATGTTCCTTTGAAAGGAGAGTCAGAATTATGGATATTCATCCAATTACTCATAAACCTATTTTATTTATGGAAGATTTTATAGTATAAATCGTACACAAAGGGTTCCCACATCCATATCATCAATCACAATCACAATGTTCAGAGGTCCCACAAGTGCAACTCTTAACATCATAGATGTAACATGGCCAATATTCATACTATCCATGAAATGAATGTGATATAATATTAAACTATCATCAATATATTCCTTGTGTCGACAACTAATATCGAAATTAGCAATCGAGTTCACAAGACTTATCACAATCAATAGTTGGGTTCACAAGTCTTATCGTAATCAGCGGTCTAGCGGTGACAACCCTTATGATTTTCATCACTTCCCCTATACCTGGACATGATATTAGATATTGTATATTCTATGGAGCTATTGGGTCCATGTATTATATCGCAATTGGTGGATTTTTATGTAAAAAGGTTTTAAGGTTAGCGCTATGGTAGATGCGATACCTTTTAGGGCATGTTGTAATGGCACCATCGAGTTTGTAACTCATATCATAATCAAGGGTTTTAGTAGTGTTTACATCACTTAATATAATAGAACCATCGATAAGATTTATGTCGATATTGTATACTGTCGAATGGTTTCCCATGGTTTATTACTTCCTCTGATTTGGCTCTTACTCTTGGCATATCCGATAATTCTACATTGTCTTGGCTTGCCACTCCCGTGGTTTCTCTTTACTCCTATGAATTTCAATACACTGCTCTGATAGCTCTTCTTCCAATTACCTCTTCTTTGCTTCGATAAATCTTCTTTTAGTAGCTCTTCTTTATCGACTTCCGATAAATATTCCTACTCCTTTTGCTTCATGGATCTGCTATGCTTGGCTTCACATCATTATTTACTCTCGATAATATTACCATATTGACATCAATGATAATGTAGATCAATAATATCCCCTTGGTCATTGGCTACAATATTCTTGTTCTCTCCCCCTTTGACATCAATGGGAAAGGATTGCACAAGGGCTCCCCCTGTCAAACTGCTCTCACTGTCAAATTGCTCCCCCTATCATGTGGCATATTAAGAATCAGTTTAGTGTGATGTTATAGCAGTAACCCCCATCTTTTGATGGTGATATTCAAATGGTTCTCGAGGAAGAGATTTGGTCAAAATATCTGCAATCTGTTCCTTTGTATCGATATATTCCACTTGATGTTTTGTTCAGCCACCTGTTCAAGGAGAAAATGATACTTGATTAGTATATGTTTGGCTTTTGAGTGCATCATTAGATTTTTAATAAGACTAATAGCACCTATGTTATCACACTGAATGGTGACTAGTTGTTTAGCTTCTATGTTGACATCCTTCAAAGCTTCCTTCATACATAGTATTTGTGTAGAACAATCAACTATGGCTATATATTCAGCTTCACTTGTAGAGAGAGATATAGATGATTTTTTTTTGCTGAGTCAGGCTACCAGGAAATCTCCCATACAAAATGAATCTCCACTAGTGCTTTTATGATCATCCATGCTTGTAGCCCTATCATCATCGGTATAAGCTATCACTATAGTATTTGTGCTTTTGGGATACCAAATACCAAAGTCAAGGGTTCCTTTCAAGTATCTAACAATTCTTTTCACAACCAACATGTGGGATTTCTTAGGAGCTAACTGAAATCTTCCCACCATTCCCACTACTTGTATGATGTTGTTCCTTGTAGCCATTAAGTATAAGAGAGCTCCAATTATTGACGTGTAAAGAGTTTCATATACCGGGGGGGAATCATCATCTTCTCTTAGTTTGAAGTTTGTAGTCATGAGTGTCCTCATAGGTGCACATTCTTCTATTCCATATCTTTGAGATATTTTGTTTTAGAGGTAAACATGCCTATTGCGGTTTGTGATAATTGTAGTCCAAGTAAGTAGGATAGCTCACCAATCATTGACATTTCAAATTCTTTTGACATATTTTGAGCAAACTCATGGCTCATTTCATCATTATTGCTAGCGAAATTCAGATCATCAACATATAAAAGGGTGATTAGTAATTTATCTTCATCCATCTTCATGTAGAGATTACTTCCTACCACCCCACGTTTGAAGTTTTGTTGTTGTACATAGTGATCAAATATTACATACCATTGTATAGGAGCTTGTTTGAAACTGTATAATTCCTTTTTCAACTTATATACAAAGTCTTTTCCTTCTGCTAGATCAAAACCTTTTGGTTTTTCCAAGTAGACTTCTTCATTGAGTTCCCCATTCAGAAATGTTGATTTTACATCCATATTATAGTCTTTAAATCCTTTTGAGCATTCAAATTCCAAGAACATCCTTATAGCTTCCATACGAGCTACCGGTGCATAGGTTTCTTCAAAATCGACTCCTTCAATTTGTGAATAACATTTAGAGAAACATTTTTCTTTATTTCTGGTGATTTGTCCATCTTCATTCATTTTTTTTTTGAACACCCACTTAGTTCCAATTATATTTTTATCCTTTGGACAAGGTACTAGATCCCATGCCTCATTCTTCTCAATTTGATACATTTCTTCTTCCATGGCTTCCACCTAATGAGGATCCTTGCTTGAGTAAAGGTTTATGGTTCTATCATAGATAGGAGAGAAACATCATTTCTCTTTGGTGTACTTGCCATCCTTTTTCAGGTTTGTGTTCCTTGATCTACATTGCCAATAATCTACTCTTCTAGGTGATTCTTTTAGATAAATTTCAATTTTAAAGGAGTTTGATATGATTCCTCTTGTTTTTGTTTTTCTTGATATTTTTCTTCCTTTTCGGGTTCCTCTTCACTTTCTTCAATAAAGGGATCAATTTCATGACCTTCAATTTTATTTTCTAGAAGCCCTTCATCAATCATCGCATGAATACATTCCACTATTTTGCATAGTCGATTATTGCAGCACTTGTGGGATTTGCTTCTCGTAGAACACCCAAGAAATATTCCTTCGTCAACTCGAGAATCAAATTTTCCTAGTGAGTTGTCATTGATCTTTATGAAGCATTTTATTCCAAAAATCCTAAAGTATTTTATTGAGGTAGGTATTCATTTGCGTAATTAATAAGGAGTCTTCTCATGATTCAGTGTTAGTTGAGTTTGATTCAAGGTATAAACTATTGTCCCAACTGCTTCCTTCCAAAATTTTGGCTACAAGTCAACTGCTAGTAACATAACTCTCACCATTTCTTGAACAATTCAATGTCTTCTTTGAAATACTCCATTTTGTTTGCATGTCCTAGCACTGGAGAGATCTCTTTCAATTCCATGTTCTTTACAAAATTCATCAAATTCTTTTGATCTGAAGTCTCTTCCTCTATATGTTCTAATACATTTAATTTTGGAATCCTTTTCATTTTCTACAATAGCTTTAAGATTCTTAAAACATTCAAATGCTTCAAAATTATATTTTATGAAATATACCCACATCATTCTAGTATAGTCATCAACAAATAAAACAAAATACATTTCTCCTTGGAGAGGTAGAGTTCTAGTTGGCCCACATAAATCTGCATGAATGATCTAGAGGTTTTGATGTGGAGAACTCCTTATTATTGTGACGGGTTCTAGTTTGTTTGCCATGTTGACATGGGCCACATACACCTTGATTGAGTTTTGACATATTTTCAATGTCCCTTACTACATTGATTTTGCTGATATTGATCAATGACCAGAGAATCCACAGTATGAACATTTTTATGCCAACGTTTCAAATCCCAAATGGGATCCATCATCAGGACTTAAAATGTTCATACTGTGGATTCTCCGGTCACTGATTCAAAAGATGCAAACCACAGATCTCTTAAATCGAAGATATTGATCAAGTTATCAAAACTTGTATGTCCCAGTCGTTTATGCGACAACCAACTTTCACCTGTTTGACTTAGATAACATTTATCTTATTGAATTTTGTTCAGAATGTAGACATTATCTGATGTTCTAACTCCTTTTGCCACAATTTCTTGTGAGAAAGAGTTCTTTATTTCACAATTTTTAATGTTGAAAACAACCTTCTACCCTTGATCACAAATTTGGCTAACTCTCAAGAGATTGTGTTTGAGGCCATCTACCAAAAAAGCATTTTGAGCCTTTCCTTTTCCATTAATAAGGGTAACATTTCCTTTTTGAGCAATATTAGCAGAACCACTACAAAAGGATACATTTCCTTCATTTTTGTTTAAGGAGACAAACTTATTTTTGTCACTTTTCATATGTCTGGAGCACCCACTATCCACAAACCAAATATTTTCTTCATTGTGAGCACATAAATCCAGACCACATTTATCCATATTGGGATATTGACCTTTTGCTTCACTACTTTTGAGGGGGAAATTTTGTTTGCTATGTCCATTATCATTACATAATGAGAAAATTGGATCAAATTTAGTCAAAGGATCAAACAGGCTGAAGGTCTTTATTTTTCCTTGCCCTTTGAGACTACATGGTTTGTTTGTCTGATTCTTCAATCTTGGTGCTTTGTTTTTATGAGCTATGTAGTGTTTAGCTTGATGACCAAAATTTTTACAATAATAACACTGTCGAAGAAAGATATTTTGGTACATGTTATAATATCCATGATTTGAATAAACCTTCTTCCTTGGAGCTCCTCATTCTTAATTCTTTGGATTTGAGTTGGGCCTTTGATGAGATGGTTATTCTTCTTTTAGATTTCTTGAAAGTAAGTCAACTTGTATTATCCTTGGCACTTGATGAAAAATCGATCCCTCCCTTGTAACTTTGAGATTTCTAAGCATTGATAATGTGATCAAGTGTTTGAGAACTTTTCCAAATTCTTTTGATCTGTTCCACTTCCTTTTTTGTTGGGTTGTGTTATATCCTTTCCACGACTAGCCAACATAGTTAACTAGGGGGTTAAGAGTGGGGCAGATCCCCCCATTCGTTGCACCGATTGCATATGGGGGCAATCATAGGGGGTTTGGAAGGTGCAAGTAACCCCACTCTATGGGGTCTGGGGCAGTGCCCCAGAAAATTTTGGTTTTGGACCCTATGTTAGGTTGGGCAGACCTACCTATGGTTTTGTGCATGATTTTCACACATGGTTTTGGACACGATGGTTTTCGGTCCATGGTTTTGGATGGGATTGTTTTTGTCCATTGTATTGGATGCTTTGGCATGTATAAATATGTATTGTAACATTGAAAGGAACATAATGAAAAATCAACCTTGTAGTTCCAGTTTTGGGATCTAGGGGAAATCTCTATGTATATGTGTTTTATGTGTTATGCTCTTGCATTGTTTATTTTCTATGTTTTAGAATTCATATGCAGGTAATTTCTGTATGGGGTTAAAACCTACATTTTTGAGAGATACTATTTCATCTACATGTGTTTCACATATAATTTTCCTCACTTCTTTTAGATTCCTCTTTGTTCGATTTAGAGAGATAACCTTCTTCTGTAACTCCTCATTTTATTCAATGGCACTTATCAGTAATTTATTTGTATCTTCCTCTATTTCCTATGTTTGTTCATCATCTTTATTGAATGTCATAAATAGTACTTCTTTGCTTCAAACATAGTCATTTTCTTCATCTGATTCATCATTACTTTCTTTGTGATGGAAGATATGTTTGGATGATTTCTTCTTGATGACCACATATTCATCTTCATCATATTCATCTTGTTTAGGGTGCAAATTATTCTTAGTAAATAATTTCGTTTTGTATATCCTTCCTTCAACATTATCACCATTATGCTTATGAGGACATTTTGTAGCATAATGACCTATTCTTCCATAGTTTAAACAAACAATAGGATTCTTAACTTTTAGCTTGGATCCTTTCTTTAGTCTTCATACAAATTGTGCCAATTAGGATTCAACATCAAAGTCATTAGTGTTTGTATTCCATCCTTTTCCCTTTTTTTATTTTTAGGCCTTCAATGTTGTATTTTGGAACATGGGATTCCTTTTCTCATCTCATAGGTAGTGAGGATTCCATGAAGTTCATCCATTGTGAGAGTGTCTAGTTCCTTCATTTCTTCTATAGCAGTTGTTTTGGAGTCAAATTTGTCGAGAGATGTTAAGACCTTTTGAATGACAACGCTTTCTTCAATATTTTCTCCCAATCGTTTAAGAGAGTTGAATACTTCAGCTACTCAAAGGAAGTATGATGCAATATCTTCTTCATCATGTATTTTCTGACTTTGAAACTGCTTCCTATGAGTGTTAGCTTTTCCTTCTTAACCTTGGAGTCCCCATCATATAGCCTAACCATTTTATCAGATAATTATTTTGTCGATTCACACTTCAATACTTTCATAAACTTAGAATAAATAATTTCGTGGGTAATGGAATCAAGTTCTTTTGCATTGGCAATGTACACTTTCCTTTCATCTTGATCAGTAGGAAGAGTGGGAGGGGTATTGTACCCATTCAGGAAAAGATTCCAAACTTCAAGTCCAAGGGACATTAAGTAGTAAGTCATTCTCTTTTTCTGAAAACCAAAATTATTACCATTGAACAAGGGAAGCCTTCCTGCTTTCATTTCTTGATTATCCATTGTAAGTAGGAATCCTTCGTTCAGTTGTTAGGATGAATCTGATGAAGTCGGCTCTGATACAAATTGTTGGAAATACTGAGAGGGGGTGAATCAATATTTCTTTTCAATTTTTATTATTATCAACTTAGATTCTTCACAATTTTAATCAAAGAAATGATTTTATTAAATATAGAAAAAGATTGAATATAATATTTGATGACTTTTTTCAAGAACTAACTTGGACATTGATGAGGCTCCATTTTCTAGGGTTCTAACCCTATCTTGCCAAGGCGGCAACCTTGAATTTAGGAGCACCAAATCCAAGGATGCCAATCCTTCCAATTCTGAGGCACCAACCCCAAGCGCTCCAACCCTATAGATTTATTATGTCAAGAACTATTTGATTGTAATATACTACTTCCAAGGACTTCTTTACAAAATCTTGTCCTTGTATTCTTTGCAACAGGTCGCTTGTATGTGTTATGCCGTCACTTCGGGTCCGAACCTTCAGGATGAATCAGTTCAAAAGATTGTCCTCCTGCTCCGTCAGTTGCTTCCTTCTTTCCTCACCCTTTGGCTTCTACTGCAATTTCATTGTTTGCTAGACCTTCCACTTCCTTTGTCTCTTGAAGTTCATGAGTTTTGAACTTCTTTAATTCTTCTCTGTGTCGATGCCCGACCAATGCTTAAGGTGAGGTTTTATAGCTTGTATTTATACAAGTTTCAAAAATAGTCAAAAGACACATTCCTTTGAAAAGGGAGGTTGAATTATGGATATTCATCCAATTACTCATAAACCTGTTTTATTTACATAATATTTTATAGGAGAGACCATACCCAAAGAGGTCCCACATCCACATCATCAATCGCAATCGCAAATTTTAAAGGTCCCGCAATCACAACTCTTATTATCACAAATGTAACATGGATGATATTCATACTACTGATGAAATGAACATGATATAATATTAATCCATCCTCAATAGATCCATTGGGTCCATAGCTAATATCGGAATCGGTGGTCTTGTTCACAATACTTATCATGATCGACAGCTAGGTTCACAAGTGTTATCACAATAGGTGGTCTGGCACTGACAACCCTTATGATTTGTGAAACTTCCCCTATACCTCGATGCAATGTTACAAAAAGGTATATTCTATGGATCTATCGGGTCCGTGTATTATATTGCAATCAGTGTATTTTTATGTAACAAGGTTTTAAGGTTAGCGATATGGCAAATGCGATATTTTTTAGGATGCGTTGTAATGGGATCATCGAGTTTCTAACTCATACCGCAACCGGGGCTTTCAAGAGTGTTTCCATAACTTAATATAATAGAATTGTCAATAAGATTACTGCTGATATTGTATAGTGTCAAAAGGGTTCCCATGGGTTATTACTTCCTTCGATATGACTCTTAGTCTTGGAATATGTGATAGATCTACGTTGTCCTGGCTCATTTCTCCTGTGGTTTCCTTACTCCTATGAATTCTAGTATAGTTATCCAATAGCTCATCTTATGATTAGCTCTTCTTTACTATCATAACCCTTCTTCTCGTACCGCTTCTTTAATGACTTCCGATGAACTCTTCCTACTCTTGTTGCTTCACGGATCTGCTCTACATGGCTTCACATCATTATTTACTCTCGAGAATATTTCCATATTGACATCAATGATAATCTAGATCAACAATATCCCCCTCTTTCATTGGTTTCAATATTCTTCTTCTCTCCACCTTTGAAATCAATTGCAAAGGAGTACATAAGGACTCCCCCTGTCGAACTACTCCAACTGTGAAACTACTCCCCCTATCATGTGGCATCCTAAGAACCAATTTAGTGTGATGCTAAATCAATAACCTGTATCTTTTGACAGAGATATTCAAATGGTCCTCGAGGAAGAGGTTAGGTGAAAATATCTACAATATGTTCCATGGTATTGATATATTCCAACTTGATGTTTTGCTCAGCCACCTATTAAAGGAGAAAATTATAATTGATTGCTATATGTTTGGTTTTTGAGTGCATCGTTGGATTTTTACTAAGACTAATAGCACTTATGTTATCATGATGGATGGTGACTGGTTGTTTATTTTCTATGTTAACATCCTTCAAGTCTTCCTTCGCCCATAGTATTTTTGTACAACAATCAGCTGTGGCTATATATTCAACTTTAGCTGTAGAGAGAGATATAAATGATTCTTTTTTGTTGAGCCAAGCCACCAGGAAATCTCCCATCAAAAGTTCATTTCCACTAGTGCTCTTATGATCATCCATGCTTCCATCCATATCAACATTGGTATAAGCTATCATTGTTCCTTTCAAGTATCCGAGAATCGTTTTCATAGCCACATGTTGGATTTCTTAGCAACTGATTGAAATATTCCCACCATTCTCACTGCTTGCATAACTTTGGCCCTTGTAGGCATTAAGTATAAGAGAGCTCCAATTATTGACTTGTAAAGAGTTGCATATACCGAGGATAAATCATCATCTTTGCTTAGTTTGAAGTTTGTGGTGATCGATGTGCTCATAACTGTACATTCTTGCATTCCATATCTTTGAGATATTTTGTTGGAGAGATAGACATCCCTATTGTGGTTTGCGATAATTGTAGTCCAAGGAAGTATGATAGCTCACCAATCATTGACATTTCAAAACTTTTTTTTCATATTTTTAGAAAACTCATGGCTCATTTCGTCCTTATTGCTACCAAAATTCAGATCATCAACATACACAGGGGTGATTAGTAATTTATCCGCATCCATCTTCACATAGAGATAACTTTGTGCCACCCCATTTTTGAATTTCTTTTGTTGTAGATAGTGATCTAATATTGTGTATCATGCTCTAGGATCTTGTTTCAAACCATATAATGCATTGTTAAACTTACACACAAAGTCTTTTCCTTCTGCTAGATCAAAACCTTATGGTTGCTCTATGTATACTTCTTCCTTCAGTTCCTCATTCAAAAATTTTGATTTTACGTCCATTTGATAGACTTTGAATCCTTTTGAGGATGAAAATTCCAAGAACATCCATATAGCCCCCATACGAGCTCCCCGTGCAAAGGTTTCTTCAAAATTGACTCCAATTTGTGAATAACCTTTTTAGAAAAGTTTTTCCTTATTTCTGATGATTTATCCATCTTCATTCATCTTGTTTTTGAACATCCACTTACTTCAAATTATATTTTTATCCTTTGGATGAGGTACTAGCTCCCATGTCTCATTTTTATCAATTTGAGACATTTCTTCCTCCATGGCTTTTACCCAATGAGGAACCTTGCCTGACTAAAAGTTTGTGGTTCTATCGTAGATAAGCAAGAAACACCATTTCTCTTTGGTGTACTTGTCATCCTTCTTGAAGTTTTCATTCCTTCATGTACATTGCCTATATTCTACTCTTTTGGGTGATTCTTGTGGAGTATCAAGGAAGGTATGTTTCGATGATTATTTTGGTATCTTTTTATTAGAACTTAAAAGCCTTTTGAATGGGAAACTTAGATAATGATGAGGATTTATAATGAAACACGAAAGATTAATGAGAAACATTGACAATCGTCATTTCTATGTGCAGGAGGGAGGAAAACTAGAAGGTGGCCATTCCAAAGGTAAAGACAAGGATGAGCTAACTGTTGTCCCTTTGACAAGAGACCGGAAGCAAACCAGATCAAAACGGATCAACCCAGGAAAGGACGCGGAGATACCAGCACGAAGCAGAAAAGGAAAGAAGTGACGCAGTATTAATGATTTTGTGAATCGATCCTGAGGGATAGCTATTTTATCTATTTTATGTCTCTAGATATCCTCGCCATCTTCCTTATAAAAGGGATAGCACTGTTGGCTACACGGGAGGTTCTTTATGTAATTTCTTTTAAGGAAGATTCAAACTATGATTTTTATGTTCTGTTGAAGACATGAGTTCCTATAATTTTATTTCATGCCTTAATACAAACTTGTTCACTCTTTTATCTTTGAGCCTGGATCTATCTTAAGCGGTGTATCCCTGGAGGCTAAGGGCCCGGCCCTCGAGGACACTTGCTCTTGTACCATTACGCGTGGTTTCTGTGTGGTTTGTTCATAGACGTAATCTGGTAATCTACTGTGTTTTAAGAATATTCTATTACATGCTCTATTATGTTTAACTCATCTCGTCTTCCTGAACTTTATATTGACGGTGTGTCATTTTACCAATCCTTTAAGTATTGATTAGTCTCTACAGGACACTGTCACTCCATTACAGAGTTTGTTACGATTGTGTTCAGCATTATAACAAGCTATACTGAAAGGTCTGTTTTCACATGATTATTGAATGTTACTGTTCTTCATCTTGAGATGCAATCGTATGCGTTTATTTAGATCAATAACAAAAGCAGATTGAGTATGTTGTGTTTCTAAGGTTTTGATCAGTAGTGTTGTCCCATCGTATGTGTACATCTTTTAAGACTGAAGGATTGATGTTTTGGTTGGAAAGATTAAATAGAATTACAGCTTGAGGAACTTGGTTACTACTTATTTCAATTGTTGTTCCATTTACTTGTTGTTCCATTTATTTGTTCCATTAATTTGTTGTTCCATTTATTTGTTATTCCATTTCAATTGTTGTTCCATTTCCAGATTGCTAATTTTTTGTTTCTTAAGGACAGTCTTAGGCTGTAGTGAGCCCCAACATCTGCTATCTGGCTCCCAGACCTCTGATCTACTCCCATCAGCTATGAAAGGGATGTGTTATTGCTACCGAGCCCTTGGCTGATGTGCTGTTCTATTTCATTGCTATTTCCTTTACTTGTTGTTTCATTTCTATCCATTAAGAACGGTCTCAGGCTGTAGTGAGCCCAACATCTGCTATCTGGCTCCCAGACCTCTGATCTGTTCTCATCAGTTATGGAAAGGATGGGTTATTGCTACCGAACCTTTGGTTGATTTAATACTTGGTGTGATTTGGTCTTTTGAAGTAGTTAAGTTATAGACTCGCATTAATTTACTTTCGTATCTTTTAAATATTTGTACTACAAGCGTTACTCTGGAAAGTGCTAATCCTCAGACTAAGACACTCTTTGAAATAACCAGACGTTCGCGGATTGACATATTAATGTGAGGTAACTAGAGGTGAAAGAGACCCTTTTTATAGCTCTACATTTTGGCACCGTTGGCGGGGAAAGAGTGTAGCCATTTGTCTTTTTCAGAGTAGTGTACGAACTTGCTAGGGAAGAATTGGGTTTTGAAAACGACAGGTAAGAACCTATGTGCGGAGCATGTAAAAGCCCTACTCCTTTGCTCGCTTTCCTGCAGATTTGCTGCTATCTGCTTAAAACTTAGTAGTTAAATTGAGTGCATGATTAAGCAGAAAAAGCCGGAGAAAAATCCGAAACCGTTACAAAAGCCAGAAAAAGCTAAGGGATCGGTGACCCTTGGTCGATCAAATTTCATAGACGAAATCTATAAGAAAGCCGAATCTCAGCCTTCAGTAGGACCCAGGAAAGTTACTTCCAAACAGCCTACTAGTTCCCTTCAGGCCTTAGGCTCACCATCTGAAGCCTTTGCTGAGGTGCATAGTTAGACTAACGAATAGGACTTTCAAGAAATTGAAAATTCTATTCCAAAGTGACTGCAAGAAGGGAATCTCAGTAATCTTTGTGAAGGAGAAGGGGAAACAGGGGAAACTGGGGAGCCAAGATCTCCTGCAAGGATAACTTAGCCATTGAATAGCCCAGACAAGGGGAGCGCGGTAAAAATATTATTGAAGACACCCTATTTCCTCAGACAGAAATCCTAGATAGAGGAAGTGCTATTAAAACTTTTCCTGTTGAAAACATTTCTCCTCAACCTAGGAATACCCTCTTAGATATTCCATAAGGGTATTGGCATATATTTGACCCAACGGCTCAAAATCTGCCAAACACCCAAACCTCTACATTACAATACCCCATAGTGGATTCCGCAGTAAATGCTCCTATGAGAGAAATCCCCTTTCAACACATTCCTACATTTCACGGACTTACATCAAAGGACCCCGATGCATTATTATTCAAATTTGATGTACTATGCAGGGGATATGATTACACCACTGACCCCCAGAAACTAAAATTGTTCCCCTCCACTCTGAAAGGGGCAGCTTTTAGATGGTTTATGGGATTAGGTGGTGGAGTTATAAATAATTAGGAACAAATGAAAGAATATTTTCTAAAGAAATATCAAGATTAATGTAGGTCTAGAGAACTAAAAGATGAAATATTTCAGATGATAGCTAGACCAAATGAAACATTAGAGGAATATGTGGAATGTTTCCAGTATAATCTGTAAAGATCCCCTTATGCATCGTTGCCTTTGCCTGATAACGTGTTGAAAACAACGTTAATAAGGGGCATGAAAGAACAATGGATTGAAACATTAAACATTATGGGGAAAGGGGATATTTATGAGGAAAGTTTTGCTGACATAATTGATCTATGTATCAGGAGTTGGAGAGGCAGTACATGAATCAAACCAGCAGAACATGATCGATTTGCACGAGAAAATAAAATTTCATCAGAAGGAGTAACACGTGTGGAAATTGGAAATTTATTTGAAAATTTTAAAACTAATATATTAGGAACACTGACTACACAATTGGACGTTTTGCAGGATAAGCAAAAACAAATAGAGGCAGAACAGACCTTGGCAATCTTCTACCCTAGGTGTAGGAAGAAACATAGCCATAAGGAATGCCCACTAGATACAGTTCAGACATTCACCATTTGTACAAGCGATCACTCTACAGAAAGTTCTCCCTCATTACCTGGACTGAAAGCGGTATATAAGGAAGCAGAAGAAGAACTAGAGGCAGTATATCTACTCAACCAGCATCGTCAGTGGTAGCCGCGACAAAATGGTATGTGTTCAGACCCAGCTTCTTCTTTTCAGTATCCACAGTATAATACTCAAAAGTATAATACATGGAAAAGTCAGTTTCAACCCCCATTTCCAAACTGGTCACCACAATTGCGCCCTTCTGCAAACCCGTGGCTAAATCAAACAAGCCAATCTGGTTGGTCGAATCCTCCTTATCCCCCACCATACTGGAAAAACAACCCATAGCCACCACAATGGACTCCCCCCACTTCACAAGGTTCAGTGTGGCAGACTAACTGGCAGAGACCAACACAAAAGCCAGTAGGAAATGTTCCTTTCCCTCAACCTACACTGCCAGCTTTACAGCAAAACCCCCAATCTAATCTGAGACCCCAACTCCCAGCCCAGCCCAATCCCAATCCAAATAATAGACCGGTCCAAGCACCCCAAATTTTAGAAACACCAGAAGAAGGACCCGATCTGAGGGAGTGCAATGATCTGTAGCTAAGATCTGGGCATATTACTCAAACAGAGGGAAATAAAATAGTTCAGATTGAAGATCAGTTACCTAGAGAACATCTGTCACAAGAAGAGGATCTAAATGGACAACAAACTCATAATCAAGCAACTACATCCTCTCCCCCATTCCCAGAACGTTTAGTCATACCTTGACCTATACAACAACCTAATTTCGACATTCTCGGAGAATTACAAAATTTGTACATAAAAATTCCATTCCTTCAAGTCATTCAAGACATCCCGATATACGGTAAACTATTAAGGAATTGTGCATAGAAATATCGAGAAGGAATGTAATAGATAATCCAAGAGTTCAAGTAGTCGGTACTTTATCTGACCTATTATCAGGAAAGGAAATACCTATTAAGTATGAAGGCCCAGGAAACCCAATAGTAACTGTTCAAATTTATGGCCAAACCTTAACTAATGCCTTAGTTGATCTTGGAGCTGAAATCAATATATTGAAAACTGCCACTTGCCAAAAGTTAGGTATTACATCTGGAGAACCCACTTTAACTTTGCTAGAATTGGCTGATCGATCTGTGGTTAGGCCGGAAGGCATATTTCATGATGTCATGGTCTCGATTGATTCCTGGGAATACCCATCTGATTTTCTGATAATAAACCCTAAAAATCGACTAGATGGACATCCACTGATCTTAGGAAGACCTTGGCTCGCTACCGCTGATGCCTATATCAGCTGCCGGCAAGGGAACATGATCATAACTAAGGGGGCGGATATCAAGAATTTAGTACTATATCCCCCAGCGCAGCCAAACATCACAATAGTTAAAACTAATAGGCACCCTGTATCATATCTTACTGACAACATTAGATCTCCATTAACTATACAAGAAGCGCTAGAGTTCAAAGATTAAACAGAAGATGACGCCATCAGCAACTCTATTAGTCAAGCTGAACTCACATCTCGTACCCAATGTCATATGATAAAAGCAACATTTGATAATCAAGTAGAGGAGGAACCTCTGAAAGATATGCATGACCACACAATCCCTGTCACTTCAGTTGCACATAGTAAAATTGTGGAAATCGAACCTGGGAAGACCTTAAACATTAACACCGACCTTACACCTGAACAAGAAAAAAAACTCATCCATATTTTAACAAAATATAAAGACGCATTTTCATGGGATTACCCTGATATGGAAGGAATTGATCCTCAACTGTGTACACACCACATCTACATAGAAAATGATGCAAAACCTGTTAGACAGCCTCAGAGAAGACTAAATCCTCATCTAAAAGTAGTAAAAGCTGAGCTCCAAAAACTTTTAGATGTTAACTTCATCTACCCTATCTCTGATAGTAAATGGGTCTCCCCGCTTGTGGTGGTATTGAACAAGAATGGGAAGTGGAGAATCTACATGGACTACAGAGAACTAAATAAGGCAACGCAGAAAGATCACTTTCCTCTCCCATTCATCAATCAAGTATTGGACACTTTGGCAGGGAAGAAATTCTTTTCTTTTCTCGACGGCTTCAGTGGGTATAACCAAATACAGATTGCCTCTGAAGATCAGGACAAAACTACTTTTACTTGTCCTTGGGGAACATTAGCCTACCGAGTTTTACCTTTTGGTTTATGTAATGCCCCTGCCACATTCCAAAGGGCTATCCTTAGCATTTTTGCAGATCTAATAAATGAAGGACTGGAAGTATATATGGATGACTGTACTCCATAGGAGAGGATTTTGATCCAGCATTGGAAACACTAGACAAAGTCCTACAACGTTGCATAGCTACCAGGCTTTGTCTTAGCCATGAAAAATGCTACATGATGATGACAGAAGGAATTATTTTAGGACACTATATTTCAGCAGCCGGCATTCAGGTAGACCCAGCCAAAATCCAAATACTTTTGCTTATTCCTAGTCCTACTACTCAAACAGAGGTACGTAGCTTTCTTGGATTCTCTGGTTATTACAGAAGATTTATAAATCATTATTCACGTATTGTTGCACCATTGTATGCACTAACTGGTAATATTGATTTCCTTTGGACTGAAAAATGTGAACGTGCTTTCAATGACCTGAAAAAGCTCGTATCTACAGCCCCAGTCCTTCGGGGACCAAATTGGGATTTTCCATTCCAGATATCATCTGATGCCTCAGATACAACCATTGGAGCGGTCCTTGGCCAGGAGGAGGATAGAAAACCATATGAAATTTATTACATTAGCAAAAATCTATCCCCTGCTAAATTAAATTATACTGTCACTGAAAAGGAATTTCTAGCTGTTATACATGCTATCAATAAATTCAGACATTACATCACTGGATATCTCGTTATCTTGTACACAGATCATTCTGCTATAAATTGTTTAACAAATAAGCCTGTCACAAATGGCAGAATAACCATATGGCTGATTTTATTGTAGGAGTTTGACATTACAATCAAGGATCGACACGGGAAAGAAAACCCGGTAGTTGATTTTCTCTCAAGAATGCCAAAACCAGTCGATGCAGCAGCAGTTGAAGATCAGTTTCTAGATGAGCATCTCTTTGATGTTGTTGTTCAAACACCCTGGTATGCTGATGTCACCAATTAATTAGTAGTAGGGAAGTTTCCAAAGCATTTAACCCATAATGAGCGGAAACAGATTGTCCAGTGAAGTACCAGATTTTCCTGGATTGGGGGCTATTTGTTTCACACAGCGTCAGCCATGAAAATCAGGAGATGCGTTCGACAAGATGAAATTTTTGATATATTGAAAGCATGCCATAACCAACCATGTGGTGAACATTTTGCTGATTGCAGGACTGCACTTAAAGTATTACATACAGGGTATTATTGGCCCACAATTTTTAAAGATGCAAAGAAATTTGTCCAAGCATGTGATAGTTGCCAGAGAGCGGGACGCCCTAGTCACTCGGATGAGATGCCTTTGAAACCACAGTTAGTCATCGAACCATTTGAGCGATGGGCCCTTGATTTCATGGGGCCAATCAACCCACCATCAAACCAGAAAGCATACATTTTAGTGACAACAGAATATGTTACCAAGTGGGTTGAAGCAGAAGCCTTGCCCAGAACTACAGAAGCATCTGTTATAAAGTTCCTGCTCCATCTATTTTTGCGCTATGGCCTCCCTAGAGAGATAATCACAGATGGAGGGCCACAGTTTGCTGGGAACAAAATAATGGCAAAAGTCAACAATTATCATGTTCAACATAAAATGATCACCCCATATCACCCACAGGCAAATGGGCAAGTAGAAAGCAACAACAAGATAATAGAAACGATTCTAACAAAAACAGTTGCATCACATAGACGTGATTGGGCTGCCAGATTACCAGAAGCACTGTGGCCTTATAGAACAACATGGAGAAGCACCACTGGCCACTCAACTTACCAGCTAATGTTCAGAAAGCAACCTATCTTTCCTATAGAATTTGAAATCCAGACATTACGAACAGCACAAGAAGTTGGGTTAGACTTAACCGAGGCACAAACTAATCGATTACAATAGATTAATGAGCTGGATGAAATTAGGCTCTCTGCACTTCAACACACTTCCCTGATACAGCAGCAGAGAGCTAAATGGCATGATGCTCTCATCAAAAAGAGAGTCTTCCAGGAAGGAGACTAGGGTCTTTTATATGACTCTAGATTTCAGGACTTCCCCGGGAAACTCGAGACTCATTGGTTGGGACCATATGAAATTCAGAAAGTACATGACAATGGTACCCTCACATTGACTACTATTGATGGTTCTGGGTATACCTTTAAGGCAAACGGCCATCGAGTCTGTCTCTATTGCAAACCACTTACTCGGGAGTCCTTCTGCCAACAACTACGCCAAGATTTAGATATGGAGATCTTACGGGAGGAAGACAAGTCTCCTCCACCTGTAACTCACTAAGAAGTTTACTTTTCCTTACAATTTGTATATAACTGCTTGAATTATCTTTGTACATATTTTTACAGCATGTTTTGATTTTCCTGTTCCTTTTCTAAAAGGAACAACACTTTTGATTTTTGTTGTTCCGTTTTCAAAAGGAACATCACTTTTGATTTTTGTTGTTCCTTTTCCAAAACGAACAACACTTGTGATTTTTTCTGTTCCTTGCTGAAAAGGAACAACACTTTTGATTTTTGTTGTTCCTTTTCCAAAAGGAACAACACTTGTGATTTTTGTTGTTCCTTTTCCAAAAGGAACAACACTTTTGACTTTTGCTGTTCCTTTTCCAAAAGGAACAACACTTGTGATTTTTGCTGTTCCTTTTCCAAAAGGAACAACACTTGTGATTTTTGTTGTTCCTTTTCCAAAAGGAACAGTACTTGTGATTTTTGCTGTTCCTTTTCCAAAAAGAACAACACTTTTCATTTTTGATGTTCCTTTTCCAAAAGGAACAACACTTTTGATCTTTGTTGTTCCTTTTCCAAAAGGAACAACAGTTTTGATTTTCGCTGCTCCTTTTCCAAAAGGAACATCACTTGAGTATTTTTGTTGTTCCTTTTCCAAAAGGAACAACACTTTAGTATTTTTGCTGCTCCTTTTTCAAAAAGAACAACACTTGTGTGTTTTTGCTGTCTTCAAAAGGAACAAAACTCTTTGATTTCTGCTGATCATTTTCAAAAGGAGCGGCACTTGTTTGATTTTGCTGTTCCTTTTCAAAAAAGGGGAACAACACCATTGATTTCCACTGTTCTTTTCTCCAAACAAACAACTGTTGTTGTGTGCTTCCTTGAAAAAATCACTACTCATATGTTTTAGAATAGCTTGTTCCTTCTTGAGGATGCTTATTACTAATGTTCTTTCGAGTCTTTTGGAATACAACTATCCACTTATGTGATGGAAACAAAAACACAGTATACGAAAATCGGTAAATCATAAATCGCTATCCTTATAAGTAACTACCCTGAATTGGCGAAAGGACACAGAGAAAAGATATGCTTATTTATCACCTTTTGTTGTATTGTTTTACTAACTCCGTTCTGATTGGTTATCTCTATCATGCTGATCCCTTTTTACCCACTTCGATTATCATTCGACAATAAGATCAAAGGGTCTATACCTTCCTATTGGGATATTAAGACTTCTTCCACCATTCCTACTCTTAAGGAGTGTTGAACCACCCTTTGTGTATAAACAGGAAAGGCTTTCTATTAAAAGCAAGAAAAAAAGAAGCAAGCAAACCAATTTTTAAAAAAAATTGTCAAATTGTAGGATAGGGAGTCTCATTACGAGCTGGCCTACCATGATCACTAGGATGGAAGCGAAGTGGCATTCCCACTAGGGCCACCACACCCGGGAAATGGTCCAAAAGGTATATCAAAATAAATAACCCTTGGAACAGGAGGTCTCACCATGAGCCGGCCTGCCCACTATTCGCTCCTTCCTTGTGAATGACATTATGACTAACTGGTTACCAAGCTTGCATAGTGGCCTACAGTTTGACATTATATAACACTTCCTGACATACACAAAGGACTATTATTCCTAGGGAGAAATAAACAACTCTGCCAAGGTTATGGACACGTGTCGGCAGCAGAGCTCTGTTGATGGTATTGAAGTCATAACCTTTACACCAATGGGTAAGGAGATTATATCCTCTTGTTTCTTATAACGTGATAATTAATTTAATTACCCAACCATATAGTGCATGACTATCTATTATCGCCAATCATTACGGAGCTAGTGATAGTGACCGCATGAGACTCGCTATTTATGGCAAATGTCTTATCCTTGAACTTCCGTCAACTCACCGTAGTTTGTTACGTATTAAAAGTGATCTAACTTTCTACCTTGATTTTAGTAATAGGCTATTTTTGCGGACATGGCATATTTTCATAAGTTGTTCCATAAAGGCCTCGTGGCAGAGTAGACGTTGTTCCTTTATTTGACGACTGGGACAGCCTATCACATTGCGGGGGGGAGGTAACCTCATCATTCCCCAGAGCACGTGTCAGTCCGTTATTCAAAAAGATTTTATACTCGAGCACAGCATAGCTCAATTGTATGATCATTTGCCATTTATGTTTTCTTCTGCATGAGTTGTTGTTCGAAGATATTTCCATTGCATACGTTGTTGCATTTGAATTTGAACGAGGAATACGCCACCAGCTTCTCTGCATTTCAATTAACAGTTGCTATTCCTTTGAGAATTTGCAGTGAAGCTATGGGAGGAAGGTCAGTCCGCCAAGAACCGCAAACATTAACTTTTTCGGCTGCAGACTGAAGAATCCTAAAGAGAGTAGGATGGTTGACCTATCTCAACGACCTGAAGGAGTCTAATGAAATTGTAGCGAAAGAATTTTTACAGAACCTACAAGAAGAATACTCCACAGTAAGAGGAAGGCGAATAGCAGTCACTGATGACATAATAGCAAGAGTCATAGGACTACTGGCCACGGGACCAGTATGGACAACAAAGAAGGAAAGGCTGCAGAAGATTTTGGAAATCTTTCAGGACGAGGGCCGGAGTTTGACAATTCGAGGGAAGGGGGTGCTACCAGCAACGTGAGGAGAACCATGGGCAGAATTGGCGAAAATCATGCAGAGATACATTACTTGCAAGGGCAGAAAAGACGTGGTAAGACCATGACATCTTAAACTCCTAGCTGACTTAAAACAAAAATATTATGTGAATTTACCTACATTGCTAAATTCGCTATTGCATGATGTGGCACGAAGTATGAAAAAGGCACAACACGTAGAATCTGTGGTTAGCCACCACGGATTAATTCGCTTGATAGTGAATCATAGTCTCACGCAGCAGTAGAGTAGCTGGGAAGAACTAATTGATATTATCAATAAAGGGACAGCCACATCTGGACGCCCGAAAAAATGAAAACGAATTGATAGCACACCCCGATGTTCAGCGAAACGAAAAACAAGCTGAAAAACAAGCTGAAAAGCAACCTGAAAAATGACCCGAAAAGCGGAAGCATGATGCTGGTACATCTGAACAACCAGAAAAACGTAGAAAGTCGGTGAGGCTCACAGCGTTACAAGTAGAGCTGAAGAAACCCCGGGATCGCACGCGCCAAGCAATAGAGATCATAGATGAGCTGTCTGTGGAGACAGAAACAGAGGAAGAAAGCAACGAGGATGTAGAGCAGTCGACAGGGACAGAGCCAGAGGAAGAAAACAATGAGGAAATAGAGAAGTCTGCAGAAATAGAGACAGAAGAAGAAGACGTCGAAGGGGAAGAACAGTCTGCAGAAACAAAAATGGAAGAAGAAGACGTCGAAGGAGAAGAGTAGTCTACAGAGGCAGAAACAGGAGAAGAAGAAGATGAGGCAGAGCAATCTGCAGGAGGAGAAGAAGAACAGGATGAGTAGACTGAAGAAGAAGGAGAGGAGAAAAAAGAAGTTGAGTAGCCCGAGCAGGAGGAAAGAATGGAACAGTAGGGAGGAAGCCTAGTACAGGACCCGTTAGGGGAAGATGAATTGGCCAACATTTTGGCTAATATGGGCGAATATGGCCAACCCCTGAGTCCATCCAACATCTAGGCCATAGAAGAAACCCAGGAGAAAGACGCACTCAAGGAAGTGCATACAGAAGAAGCAGAAGTAGAAAATTTTCCTGTTCATGACGAGAAGGTAACAGAAAATTTCAAGCAGGAACAGCCCGTTCCTAGTCAAAAGGCACCGGAGGAAAGTCCGGAGGAAATAAGGGCAGAAGAGGAATCAGCCAAAGAAACAACAGAACCAAGCAAGGTTCTTACCCTAGAACAACCACCTCAAGAAGAAAATGAGGAAGTTAGCCACAGTCCAACCCACAACAAACAATCTGCTGTTCTTTCTGAGAAGTTGATGGAAATAAAGGAATTACAAAAGGAAAAGCGGACATTGTTAAACGTAATAGTTAGGCTTGGCCCGCAGATTAGGCTTCTAAAAGAAACGCAAAGGGTGAAAGGGACCTCAAGAAGAAAAGGTTCGGCCACACCAATAAGACCCCTTAAGAACGAGAGGCAGAGGACCAAAAGCCGTCCCACTGTTCAAAACCTGGACAAAAGCCAAACTACTGTTCCTAATGAAGCAGAAAGACAAACTGCTGTTCCTAATGAAGCAAAAAGACAAACTGTTGTTGCAATTGAAATAGAAGAACAGACTGCTGTTCCATTTGAAAAGGAACAACAGTGGGCTGGAGTTCGTGTTAAAATTGAAAAAGATGATAAGATGGTTTAGACGGAGGCACCACCTTCAGGAGTAATAAGGGCTATGAATTCAAGGTAGCGCAACAAGAAAGTCCAAGTAAAGCTCCCGGCCTCCACAGATGCATGGAAAAAGGACCTGAAAACAAGAACCCTTCACCAACATTTGAAGCAGGCCCAGCAAGAAGCAGAAAAGCTCTGGGAGAAAACGGTCCCCCGTGAAAAATATGAAGAATTACAGCAGCAGTTAACGAACGTCAACCTGTCTGAAAGCCAAGCCTTCGAAGGATGACGAAAGGAACAAGAGAAAGTTGCCAAGGTAACCTGTAGATTAGATGTAATTATTAAAAAGATGGATACCTTGTGTGCTCTATACAATGATGTCCTAGCATGTAGAGCCCCTGCCAAAAACTATGCCCTGTTTCTAATGGAAAGGTACTTACAATTGAAAATTAAGGCTGTTAAGGCAGGTGCTGCCATAGAAATTAACACTATAAATGATTTTATAAATTGTTGTAAGCATTATGGGGTAAAAGTGAAAAGTTTATTGTGTGAATTTTACCTACATAACCTTGTACTAGAATAAGAGACCGAGCTGAACCCTGGCCCTTTTATTGGGGATATTCAATTACAAGCATTTATTTTGTTTGCCGTCAATCAAATTAAATGGCTTAAAGCTTACAATGCATTTTAGAGACAAGAAAATGGATTATATCTATGGGTAAGAGCTGAGCCTAGAGACCCAGAACAGTTACGGAGAAGTCATAGAAATCTCATGAGGGCTCCAAGGGTGATTGAAGCATTAGGACCCATGCATGAAGCAATCATTCGGCAAGGGCTTGAATTCTTTTCTTCTATTAAAGACCCTGTCATTGAAGCAGCTAAATTTCGATATCGAGTATCTAATCCGAACATTCATCTCAGAGAGCCATTTAAGTATGAAAATTTTAAGCTTGCTGCTAACCGATTCCCCCTCTATGGCAAACTTGTTTTGAGGGTTGGGCCATCCTGGTTAGGATATAGGTTCCAGAGTCCAATCATTTGGCATCCTGCACCCGGATACCAAGCCCGGTATGAGATGCCCGAGGGCCAGAAAAGCCATTTCTTTGATCATCTAGTTCGCATCATGGGTGTAGGCCCCCACACAAGATTTCATCTCCAGCCTACTCCCTCACTGCACTGCATGTCAACTACAATGTTTTCATGAGGCCATGAAAAAGGGTAAGCTGGGGGGTGTGTGGAGTATCAAGGAAGGTATGTTTGGATGATTATTTTGGTATCTTTTTATTAGAACTTAAAAGCCTTTTGTATGGGAAATTTAGATAATGTTGAGGATATATAACGAAACATGAAAGATTAATGAGAAACACTGACAATCATCATTTCTATGTGCAGGAGGGAGGAAAAATGGAAGGTGGCCATTCCAATGGTAAAGACAAGGATGAGCTAACTATTGTCCCTTTGACAGGAGACTGGAAGCAAACCAAATCAAAACGGATCAACCCAGGAAAGGACGCGAAGATACCAGCACGGAGCAAAAAAGGAACGAAGTGACGTAGTATTAATGATTCTGCGAATCCCTCAGGATCTTAGATCCTGAGGGATCGCTATTTTATCTATTTTCTGTATCTAGATATCTCCGCCATCTTCCTTATAAAAAGGATAGCACTGTTGGCTACAAGGGAGGTTCTTTATGTAATTTCTTTTAAGGAAGATCCGAACTATGATCTTTATGTTCTGTTGAAGGCTTGAGTTCCTGTAATTTTATTTCATGCCTTAATACAGACTTGTTCACTCTTTTATCTTTGAGCCTGGATTTATCTTAAGCGATGTACCCCTGGAGGCTAAGGGCCCAGCCCTGGAGGACACTTTCTCTTGTACCATCACACGTGGTTTCTGTGTGGTTTGTTCATAGACGTAATCTGGTAATCTGCTGTGTTTTAAGAATATTCTATTACATGCTCTGTTATGTTTAACTCATCTCGTATCCCTGAACTTTATATTGACGCTGTGTCATTTTTCCAATCCTTTAACTATTGATTAATCTCTAGAGGACATTGTCACTCCATTATAGAGTTCGTTACAATTTTGTTTAGCATTATAACAAGTTATCTTGAAAGTTATGTTTTCACATGATTATTGAATGTTACTGTTCTTCATCATGAGATGCAATCGTATGCATTTATTTAGATCAATAACAGAAGAAGATTGAGTATGTTGTGTTTCTAAGTTTTTGATCGGTAGTGTTGTTCTATCGTATGTGTACATCTTTTAAGACTAAAGGATTGATGTTTTGATTGGAAAGATTAAATAGAATTACAACTTGAGGAACTTGGTTACTACTTATTTCAATTTCTGTTCCATTTACTTGTTGTTCCATTTATTTGTTGTTCCATTAATTTGTTGTTCCATTTATTTGTTGTTCCATTTCAGTTGTTGTTCCATTTCTAGATTGCTAATTTGCTGTTTCTTAAGGACAGTCTTAGGCAATAGTGAGCCCCAGCATATGTTATTAGGCTCCTAGACCTCTAATCTGCTCCCATCAGCTATGAAAGGGATGCGTTATTACTACCAAGCCCTTGGTTGATGTGATGTTCTATTTCATTGCTATTTCCTTTACTTGTTGTTTCATTTCTATTCATTAGGAATGGTCTCAGGCTGTACTGAGCTTAGCATCTGCTATCTGGCTCCTAGACTTCTGATCTATTCTCATCAGTTATGGAAAGGATGGGTTATTTCTACCGAACCTTTGGCTGATGCAATACTTGGTGTGATTTGGTTTTTTGAAGTAGCTAAGTTGTAGACTCGCATTGATTTATTTTCGTAGCTTTTAAATAGTTGTACTACAAGCATTACTCTGGCAAGTGCTAAGCCTCAGACTGAGACACTCTTTGAAATAACCAGATGTTCCCAGATTGACATATTAATGTGAGGTAACTAGAGGTGAAAGAGACCCTTTTTATAGCTCTACAATTCTTTTGGAGGATTTTTACTTTTAAAGGAATTTGATATCATTATTTTTGTTTTTGTTTTTCTTGATCTTTTTCTTCCTTTTCAGTTTCTTCTTCACTTTCTTCAATAAAGGGATCAGTTTCATGACCTTAAATTTTCTTTACTAGAAGCCCTTCATCAATCATCACATGAATACATTCCACTATTTTACATAGTCAATTATTGTAGAACTTGTGAGATTTTCTTCTGGTAGAATTCCCAAGAAATATTCCTTCGTCAACTCGAGAATCAAATTTTCCTAGTGAGTCATCATTGATCTTTAGGAATCATTTTCTTCCAAAAATCCTGAAGTATTTTACTAAAGCAGGTATTCCTTTACATGTTTCATAAGGATTATTTTCATTATCTGGTCTTAGTTGAGTTTGATTCAAGGTATAAACTATCGTCCCGACTACTTCCTTCCAAAATGTTGGCTGCAAGTGAATTTCTAGTAGCATAGTTCTGGACATTTCTTGAACAATTCAAGTTATCCTTTCAACTAGTACATTTTCTTTAATTGTTATAGCAGTGGAGAGATCTCTTTTGATTCCATGTTATTTAAAGAATTCATAAAATTATTTTGACGTGAATTCTCTTCCTCTATTTGTTCAAAGACATTTAATTTTGGAATCATTTTCATTTTCTACAAGAGATTTAAGATTCTTAAAACATTCAAATGCTTCGGATTTATAGTTTATGAAATGTACCCACATCATTCTACTATAGTCATCAACAAATAAAACAAATAAAAAAATCTCCTTCGAGAGATAGAGTTCTGGTTGGCCCACATAAATCTACATGAATGATCTAGAGGTTTTGATGTGGGGAACTCCTTAGTCTTGTGGTTGGTTCTAGTTTGCTTGCCATGTTTACATGGGCCACATACATCTTGATCTAGTTTTGATATATTTCTAATGTCCCTTACTGGATTGATTTTGCTAATATTTATCAAGTTATCAAAACTTGTATGCCCCAGTGGTTTATGCCACAACCAACATTAACCTATTTGACTTAGATAACATTTACCTTATTGAATTTTGTTCAAAATGTAGACATTACCTATTTTTCTGAATCCTTTCACCACAAGTTTTCCTGAGGAAGAGTCCCCTATTTCACAATTTTTAGTGCTAAAGGCAACATTATGTCCTTGAACATAGATTTGGATAACACTCAAGAGATTGTGTTTGAGGCTATCTACCAGAAAAGCATTTTGATCCTTTCCTTTTCCATTAATAAGGGTAGCAGTTCATTTTCAAGCAATTTTGGTAGACCCACTCCAACCTGTCATATGTCTAAAGCACCCACCATCCACAAACCAAATATTTTCTGCGTTGTGAGCACATAAAGCCATACCAAATTTATCCATGTGGGATTTTCATCATTTGATTCTCTACTTTTGAACCAAATTTTTTTTTTACTACATCCATTATCATTACATAATGAGAGAATTGGATGAAATTTTGCCAAAGGATTAAACAAGTTTAGAGTCTTGATTTGTCCTTGCACTTTGGGACTACATGGTTTGTTTGTCTCAATCTTCAATCTTAGTGCTTCTTTCTTATGAGCCGTGCAATCCTTATGTTGATGACCAATTTTTTTGCAATAATAACATTGGCCAGGAAAGATAGTTTGGAATGTGTTATAATAGCCATGATTTGAATAGAGCTTCTTTCTTGGGGTTTCTTTTTCCTCATTGTTTGGATTCGAGTCGGGCCTTTAATGAGATGATTTTTCTTCTTTTGGATTTCTGCAAGGTACATCACCATATATTCTTGTATTATCCTTGGCACTTGATGAAAAACAAATCCCAAGCTTATCACTTTGAGATTTCTAGGTGTTCAGAATGTGATAAAGTGTTTCAAAAATTTGCCAAATTATTTTTTTTTGTTCCACTTCCCTTTTGAGAGATACTATTTAAGATTCATGTCTTTCACATGTAATGTCCAAGCCCTTCTTTTAGCTTCCTCTTTGTCTATTTTAAGAGAGATAACCTTATTTCATAACTCCTCATTTTATTCGATGGTACTTATCTGTAATTTACTTGTATCTTACTCTTTTTCCTATCTTGGTTCATCATCTTCAGTGAATGACATAAATAGTGATTCCCTAATTACAACATAGTCATTTTCTTCATCTAATTCATCATTACTTTCTTCGTGACAGAATATATATTTGGATGATTTCTTCTTGATGACCACATATTCATCCCCATTAAATTCATCTTGTTTAGACAAGAAATTCTTCTCAGTAAATCCTTTCTTTTTGTAAATCCTTCCTTCCTCATTATCACTGTCATGCTTATGAGGACATTTTGCAGCACAATGACCTATTCTTCCATGTTTTAAACAAATAAGACGATTCTTACCTTTTATCTTAGATCCTTTATTTAGTATTTTTACAAATTGTACCAATTCAAATTCAACATCAGAATCATCATTGTTGGTATTCAATCCTTTTCCCTTTTTTTATTTTGAGACCTTGAATGTTGAATCCTCGGAACTTGGGATTCCTTTTCTCATCTCATAGGTAGTAAGGATTCCATAAAGTTCATCCGTTTTGAGAGTGTCAAGTTTCTTCTTTTCTTCTATAGAATTTATTTTGAAGTCAAATCTGTCTAGGAGAGATCTTAGGACCTTTTGAATCACATTTATTTCTTGAATATTTTCTCCCAATATTTTACGACAGTTGACAACTTTAGCTACTCAGAGGAAGTATGATGCAATATCTTTTTCATCATCCATTTTCAGACTTTGGAATTGCCTCCTATGAGTTTGAACCTTTTCCTTCTTAACCTTGGCATCCCCATCATATAAGATAGGCAGTTTATCACATACTTGTTTAGCTGAGTCACAATTCAATACTTTCGTAAGCTTAGAAACATAAATTCCACTGCTAATGGAATTTAGTGCTTTGGCATTGCCAAAGTACACTTTACTTTCATCTTGATCAGTAGGAAGAGTGGGAGGGGTATTATACCCATTCAAAACAATTTTCCAAACTTCATGTCGAAGGGACATCAAATAGTAAGACATTCTCTTTTTCCAAAAACCAAAATTAGTACCATCGAACAAGAGAAGCCTTCTTGCTACCATTTGTTTATTCTTAATTGTAACTAAGAATCCTTGTTCCAGCTATTAGGCTAATTCTTAGGAAGCTAACTCTGATACCAATTGTTGGAAATACTGAGAGGGGGGTGAATCAATATTTATTTTCAATTGTTATTATTACAAGTTTCAATTCTTTGTAATTTCAATCAAAGAAATTATTTTATTGAATACAGAAAAAGATTGAATACAATATCTGATGAGTTTTCCAAGCACCATCTTGGACTTTGATGAGGCTCCAACTTCTAGACCAAGGCACCAACCTTGAATTTAGGAGCAGTAAATCCAAGGAAACCAATCCTTCCAATTCTGAGGCACCAACCCTAGGGATTTGACCCTATAGACTATTTCATCAAGAAATGTTTGATTGTAATATATTCCTTCGAAGGAATTGTTTACAAAATCTAGTCATTATAGTCTTTGCAACATGTCGATTGTTTGCACTATGGTTTCACTCAGGGTTTGAACCTTTAAGATGAATCAGTTCAAAATATTGTCCTCCCGCTCTTTCTTTTACTTCCTTCTTCACTCGGAGTTCGACTTATGTTGCACCTTCTTTGTTAGATAGGCCTTCAACTTCTCCACATTTGTATTCCTCTAAATCTTCAAGTTCATAAGTTTTGAACTTTTTAATTCTTCTCTATGTTAATGCCCAATCAATGCTTAAGGAAAGGTTTTATAACTTGTATTCATACAAGTTTCCCCAATAGTCAAAATACACATTCATTTGAAAGGAGAGGCTGACTTATACATATTCATCCAATTACTCATAAACCTATTTTATTTACGAAATATTTTATAGGAGAGACCATACCAAAAGAGGTCTCACATCCACCTCATTAATCGTAATCGCAACTCTTAACATTGCTGGTGTAACATGTTAAATATTCATACTCCCAACGAAATAGACGTGATTTAATATTAAACCATCATAAATAGATCCTTCGGGTCCACAACTAATATTGCAATCAGTGGTCATGTTCATAAGAATGATTGTAGTCGGCAGTCAGGTTCACAAGGGTTATTGCAATCGGTGGTCTAATGGTGACAACGCTTATGATTTTCGTAACTTCCCCGATACTTGGGCACGATATTACATAAAGGTATATTCTATGGAGCTATCGTGTTCGCGTATTATATTACAATCGATAAATTTGTATGTGACAAGGTTTTAAGGTTAGCGATATCAGAGATGTGATATTTTTTAGTGGTTGTTGTAATTGAACCGTCGAGTCCATAACTCATATTGAAATTAGGGGTTTTAGTAGTGTTTACATAAATTAATATAATAGAACCACCGATAATATTTCTACCGATATTATATACTGTTGAAATGGCTCCCATGGTTTATTACTTCCTTTGATATGTATCTTACTCTTGGCATATGTAATAGATATGTCTTGTCTTGGCTTGTCGCTCCAGTGGTTTCTCTTTACTCCTATGACTTGCAATACACTACTCGGATAGCTCCCCTTCGGTTAGCTCTTCTCTACTCTAATATCTCTTCTTCTAATTACTCTACTTTTATGGCTTCTGATGAAATCTTCCTACTCCTGCTGCTTCATGGTTCTACTCTTCTTGGCTTGACATTATTATTTACTATCCAGAATATTTCCATATTAACATCAATGAAAATCTAGATCAACATCACAAAATAAAATCTCCAACTCATAAGCAAGCTCGAGGCCAAATATTAGCCTCCTCATATGCTATCAAAGTATTTATTCCAATGTTCCCTTCACCAAAGAATTCATAATAATACGATATGCTCTACTCAACCTTGAGCTTAACCTACACAAGTATTTCCTATCCTTCACTTGATGACTTCTTTTTGCCAATACTTATCCCAATTTCCAACCCTCCAAGATTCTAATTATTTGCACAATTCCTAAGAGCATTAGCTCATATTTAAAGGGAAAATCCTCATCCATAACTGCACAATCCCTTCTAGGTTCAGTTCCTGATTGCATGCATTATCAGTGCAACTCAAAAATCCCTAGAATAAGTAGTGCATTGTTCATGCAATCTAGTATCAATTAGGTCTTTCTTAGAATTGACATGCATGAGTTTCTGATGAGGGAATCTTCAATTAACTGGAGTAGCACTAGTTGAGTTCAATAATGCATCAAATGACTGTTAACTCACTATTAGTTTCTCAAACAATCTAGGACTAATTTAACTAGACTTAACTCAGTAAATTGAGTTAACTAATTACAACTCATACTTAACTTATCATGGACCCTTATAACATAGGGAGAACATATACATGACTTCAGAAATACCCTTGACTGGAATTCCTAAGTTAAATAGGTCAACTCACTTTAGTTAACTATTACACGTTTCTATGAGAATAAAATTTTATTTTAATTCTTAGTTTATTTCAAGGAAAAATAAAAATTGAATTTATGGATTCGATTTTTATCATTTCTTATTGCTATTTTCAACACCCTCTCAACATGAAAGGAATTCAACTCGATCCCCATCCTAAACCTTTGGAATTTTATGCACGCAACGCTTCTCTTGAGTCTTGTTTCTCACGAAACTCCAGAAATGAAAAACATCCAATCTGAATCAGAATGATGCCTCTGTCATCAAAGTCTCTGACTACTATTGTCTTTGTCAACTGAGAAATCATCGCTTCTACTGACTCTTCCTTTCTTCAATATTGTCAAAACTCTCTCCTAACTTCTCTAGCCTCTATCACATTGATCTTTGACTGCATCAATCCCACTGATGAAATAAACCCACTTAATGGACCTTGCTCAATTTCATCCCTCTTGGGGCTATCACTTTGAATCACCCCACCTCACACCTAGTGATATGGCTACATGTGATCCCTTTGCCTACTTGGCTCAAAATTACCCCTACTGGAGGTCTCTACATGACTAGATGCCTCCACTTCGTCTCTTCTCAGCTTCTCCAATTTTGGTTGATCCACAACTATATGAGACAGCTTTTGAGACTCCTTATCTTCTTGAGTGAATCTCTCCACTTGGTCTCCTCTCATTTTCTCTAAGTGTAGCTGCTCCAAAACATATTGAAGCTGCTTCTCATACCACCAACTCTCTAATATTTTCATTGATCCTCAAGGCTTTGCATGCATCCTCAAGAGAGTATAGGTTCTTGGCTAGTGTGGAGCGATAAAAAGGTGTCTTTTAAACTCCTAATTACCTTCACATTAGTTATCAACCCAGGCACGACTTTTTATTTCAAGAGTGTACTCAGTCTGAGGCGGCTATTTACTCAAGAGTAATGTTTTGTAGTATAGTGCTTAAAATCTACAAAAGTAAATGAATGCTTAAAAAAGAAATCTAACAGTAAAATAAACTCAAATGCTCTGAAATCCAACTATTCACTCAGCACACATCAATTGAGGATACAGTAGCAATCAATCATTCCTCTAGAGATTGATGCAATTGAAATCAAACTGGAACAAGACAATCAATCTTGGAATGAGGAAGCAATAACCAATGTTCTCTACAGTTGACAATCCTTCTTTAAAGCAATCAAAAGGAAATCGAACTTGAACTAAAGCTGTCATTGAAAGTAAACTAGGAAAACTCTTTAAAAACAAACTAATGCAATTAATCAATAGAAATGAACAACAAAGTAAATGGGTGCATGTCTACAACTTAACTACTTCAAAAGGCTAAATCACACCAAGCATTACATCAGTCAAAGGTTCAGTAGCAATAACCCATCCTTTTCGTAACTGATGAGAACAAATCCTAGGTCTGGGAGCTAGGTAGCAGATCCTGGGGCTCACTACAGCCTAAGATCGTCCTTGATGAATATAAATGAAATCGCAAGTAAAGGAATTAAAAATGAAATAGAACATCACATCAGCCAAGGGTTTGGTGGAAATAACCAATCCCTTTCATAACTGATGGGATCAGATCAGAGGTCTGGGAGCCAAATAGCAGAAGCTGACACTCACTACAGCCTGATTCTATCCTTAAGAAACTGCAAGTAAATGAAACAACAAATCAACAATCTTGAAACAGACCAGCAATTGAAATGAAACAACAATTCAGAAATGTAACATCAACTAAATATGAATGTAAAACAATCCAAATCAAGCACGCAACACAATTCTAATTAAAAGGGACAGTAATCTGAGATTCGATACAATATGCATGAATCACAGTTATAAAGTAACAGCAATTGTAACGGAACAACAATCCCGAATAAACAACAGTCACAATTTAAGAATACATGATACAATTGTATCGATTTAGGAACATACAACGTGGTTAATCTGTAATCGAATGACAATCTGTAAGGAACAACAATGTTATATCAATTATCCAAAGGAAAAGCAATGCGATACAAAGTTAAAATGATAACATAGCATTCCTGTTGCAGATAACGATAGTATCCAATCAAGTATATCTAATAGCGCTGATATGTAAAACAGTAAAGTGCGTCAAATTACTGAACATAGTAAAAGAAATAGATCAAACCACACAAGAAGCATAAAGATATAATACAACAGTACTGTACTCCACCAGAGGCTGGGCCCTTAGCCACCAGCGGATGCTGCTGGGTTACTTCAGGCTCAAAGATGAAATGGAAACTAGATTTATATTAAAATATCAAAGCAGAGTTACCGTGGATTACAACAAGAATTCTTTCAATCTCTCATCCATTATCCATTCTCTCTGCCATCCTCAATTATGAATCTCTAATTCATCCTCAATTCCATCATTTGAATCCCTCTGAAATCACCCCCCTCTCTGATCTTTGTTGTGATTTAAATAAAGAGAGATCAGAGAGCAGTTACAATCAAGATAAGTACAAAATGATTTCTATTACAAAATTAGATTGTTTCCAACCAATTGATAAACAAGAAGATATATTTCCATCCAGCTTTCAACAAGGGCAAGACGAATTTGGCTTTGCAGCTGAGATTTGGAGGACGGCCGCAACAACAAATCTGACAAAATAATGCTTAAAGAACCTTGCATTTCTCTCAGTAAAAGCCGAATTTGGGCAAACCGTCCTTCTTGAAGTTAATTGGGTCCATTATGGACAAAACCCATGTTCCAAATTTTCCCGATTCTACTTCATTTTCTCAGGATCGCAACCACAAAACCGTCACTTCTTATTCCAGCGAATTTCTAAGTTGGCACTTTTAATGATCAAGTCTTCAATCTGGAGATTATCTTGGAGGCTAAAAATGGTGAATAATGTTACAACTGATTTATTAAAACTATCATTGATAAAATCATTCATGATCATCCATTTATTAGAAATAAAGGAAGATAAATAATATTCATCCATAAGAGCATAAATCATTTATAAAATGGATTAAAATGATAAATTATAACAAATGATATAATAGAGAAGAGTAAAAATGGATGAAATAAATGTTACAAAGTGGTCGTATTCATGGCCCAACACAACCCCACACTCAATATGTTGCATATCCTCATGCAATGAAAACTGAATATATTGCATGTCTTCATGCAACCCAAAGACAAAAACCATGTGTTAACCAAGCAATAAAAAATATGTTCATCTCAGCTCATGAAATGGATATAATAAATCAATTCTTCCTTAATTAATGAATATTCACTTTTAGTAATCTTGATGAAGGCATAACAATTTTTACATTGAAATTCAATTATATGTATATATGAAGTTGCAACAAAATATGATATAAGTAACAACAAACTTCATTAACCATTTTCTCAAAAACTACGACCCAGCTTTTGTTGAAATTTGACAAGTAAATTTATAATATATGAATGCCTTTATGATCCAAAAATCGGACTGTTTTGATGCACGGATCATGAGATATAAACAAAATGGTTGTAGGTGAGAGTGCATGATTTTCGAAATTTTATGAACCAATTTATCTTGAATTTATCTAGGTATGTGTATTTTAATAGTATGTCTGTGTTTCCTAGAGATCACAATAATTGAGTTCATAGTTTTAAAAATATTATGGAAATCAATTTCTACACTAAAATTGTATGCCTTAAATGAGAAATAAAATAGAAAACATCCATCATGCGTAGCAATTCCTCCCCCTCTTTGAAAAATTAGCATGCCCTCATGCGATGCTAGAAAACAAATAGCGGTGGTTGCTACTATCTGTTGAATTCTATGCTTGGTGTAAAACAACATGGAGGGAGGTGTTGAGAATGAATATGAATAGCAATGGATGATAAAGAATATAAATGATGTGGTCATAAGAAAGAAATGAAGGAACACTCCCCCACACTCGGAAATGATATGCTGCTGAAAAAGGGGAAGTGGTAAAGATGTGAAATGAAGGATGATAAATAATGCTCAAAATGGATTTTCATTAAATTATCCTAAATTCGTAATAAATTAGAAAAGTATGCTATTTTACCTCCAAAAAGAAAAATTTGAAATGACATATATGGATTGGCAATTGTTGAAGGTGAGTGGGTGCGGAAAATGATGCAAAAGGTGAAATCTAGGTAAGCACACCATGTCTGAAGAATTGTTCACGTTCGTGAGCTTCTTTTCTTAAGTGCAATAGTGTGGTCATGCTACGAATAGAATTCTGCCCATACTTGTTGTTCTCCTGTAAACAAAGCACTATTTTGCATACAATGTTCTTGAATCCATAGTGTTAGTTTTGAATAGCAACAGATAAGATGCATGCAAAATTTCAATCGGAAAAACTTATGTATACATGCAATACTAATATGTTGTCAAATCAATAAGGTATGGGAAAGTGCAGTAATCATATCGCATGCAATCCCATAATGCATACATTCCCCTCTCCAATTGGAAAATGGGTTCCATAACCATAAATCATATGAAAGGGGTGGTGCTGACGGCAAGGCAATGGAATGAACAATATGTCAGTAAATGAAGTAGAGTACACTTATCAATGATAGGATGGTGAAAGTTATGGTTATATCGAGAGAAAAGTGTGTAAATATAGTTATGAATAAGAGATAGGACGCTTTGGATTGATGATAGTTTATGCAAAAAGAAAAAGGACAACAATATGCTAAAAAGATGCTTTGTTGACTGTATTCTAGCTGAAAATGATGTGATTGATCGTAAAACAATTTCTCATGCATAAAGGTTCAAAACAGGGAAAAAGTTAAGGCAATAACTTCTTTGATAAAAGGAAAAAAAAATAATAAAAGGGTATTTTAATAATAATTGACGATAAGATATAATTTCAATACCATAAGCAGAGCCGCTGCTGCCAGCAGGCGTCTATAGCCTCGGTAGGGTTGTTTTTTAACCCATATGAGCCAGGATCCTCAATTTATAAATGGAGAGTTATAGTGTTGTTCTATAGAAGAGATCAGTGTGCTGGCGTGGTAACCAGATAACCACACTGCCGTTCACTGGGATGTAGCAAAATTGATCAGGCCGGCTCGAGATCAGACCTCCTTTTCCAAGGATAATTTGGCTATCCAATGGATCATAACCCTGGTGTGGTGGCCATAATGGGAATGTCACTTTGTTACAACCTTATGAACATGGTAGGTTGGCTCATAATGAGACCCCCTATCCTCCATCTACAAACAAAATTTTGTTGTTATTACATATTTTTATGATAAAATGAGGGAGGCTCAATACTCCTTAAGAGTAGAGATGGTGGAAGAAGTTGAACATGTCAATAGAAAAATATACCCATAATCTCATTTATTACAGACAGAGAAGATTATAACCAGGAAGGGTGGAACCAACATGGTATTAAGATGATCAATCAATATCATGTTGAACAGAAAACAATGTAGTAAAGTAGTAAATAAATAATTGTGTCCCTTTTGAAAATAAGCTATCATCAAGGAGTTGTGTTGTTAAAGATCATAACGTGAATCATATTAACTCATTTCAATAGAATCCATAATTCTTGTCCTTATAAAAGTAGTGTACTTCATGCCATGAAAGGGAATCAGTAAAATGTGGTTGAGATGAACTAGGAGTAATCCTACGAAAGGAAAGGGTTCCTCTCAAAAATATTCCCAAAGTGTTGCTCTTTTGAATGAACAACAAAAACACTCAAAAAAAGTGTTATTCCTTGTAGGGAACAACAAAGGAAATGCACACAAAAAAAAGCAAAAATACACACCAAAAAGTGTGAAAATGGAAATGTTGTTCCTTTAGAAAAAGGAACAGCAAAAACTAAAAGTGTTGTTCTTTTAGAAAAGGAACAACGAAAATGAAAAGTGTCATTCCTTTAGAAAAGGAATAGCAAAAACACAAGTGCCGTTCCTTTGGAAAAAGAACAGCAAAAATGAACCGTGAAAAAGGAACAGAAAAATGAACCATGGAAAAGGAACAACAAAATGAACCGTGGAAAAGGAACAACAAAATAAATTGTGGAAAACGAACGACACAATGAACCGTGGAAAAGGAACAGCAAAATGAACCGTGGAAAATGAACAATAAAATGAACCATGGAAAAGGAACGACAAAATGAACTATGGACCCAAAGGGTGTTGTTTCTTTCGAAAAGGAATAGCAAAACGAAAATGTTGTCCCTTTGAGAAAGGAACAGCAGAAACAACAAAAGTGCACATAAATGTTGTCCCTTCAGAAAAGGAACAGCAAGCATAAAATGCAAGCACACAAAGAATGAATTAGCTGTTCATTGTATTGATGCTGAGGATGGGTTATAGTTTAAATGAAGCAACACCTGAAGCACAAAATATAAGAGAAATTAGAAAAGAAACAACAAAAACAGTATGTAAATAAATAAATTAAGTTATAACAGCTATGATGTTATGTAAAAAAAAATGATTTATTCGAAAAATGTTTTGCAGCAAACACATGACATGAATCTTCAAATGGAAATCAATTCTTCATTTCTTCTATTATGAATCCATTGGGTAATGAGTTGGATGAACTTCCTTTGTTTCATTTAAAATTTCTTTCAAGAATCACTCGTCCATAAATTGGCATTCTTTTTCTCCTAGGAGCTGCAAAAACCGAGTGTCTACCTGCAATAAAACATTAAATCATGAAGAAAGAGAGGTGCACGACTCCCCTAATCCAAGAATTATGCAAAAAAAAACTAACAAGTAGTTACTCTGTAGAACAAATCCATGGATAAAATAACAAAGTAAAATTTATTTGTCACCTGCGGGAGAGGAGTGGTCGACCATACTAACCAGCAGTGTTTTAATCACAAATTTTTTTGTTTTTTTTCCAAATTGATTGATTCCAGAGCTAAATGAGAGATAATTCAAAGGTATATCTCCAAAAGAAACAGGTTTCAAAATTCAATGATATGATATGTCAATTGTAGTTAGAACAACCTGCATTACATAGTCATTTTCGATTACCCCACTTAGACCAATGGTTGATATTTCATGCATAATTTTTTCATTTGATGTCGGATAAAAATGATTCAAATTGGAAATGAAAGTAGATTCATTGTTTTTTATCTCAAATGGAAACATGTTTTGAAGAAAAGAAGAATTGATAGGTCAAATACTGTAAGGAACAGTCGGAAAGGCATAGCTTTAAGGGTGCTGATTTACGATAGACAGTCAGTATTTTTTTCATAAATTCCCCATACGATATCAAAAATGAGTGATTCCAATTGTATTGTAAACTATATTGATAGGGAAATCTACCATAGTAACAGGTTTTAAAAATTCAAACATTTAGGCTTCGAAAACCTAACTGTCCCAACTCTGTTCCTGAGCTGCCCACTAGACACCCTGTCAATGTTTTGTTTCTAACTTTTTCGTTTCAAATCCAAATTGAGTGGTTCAAATTGGGTTAGAAATTAGACATAAAGGGCCACCTAGGGTAGAAACAGGTTTTAAAAATATTATTTTGGTCCCTCAAAACATGACTGTCCCGACTGTTTTTCCAGAAATTTCATCAAGCCCGAAAGCCAAAAAAAAATGATATTCAAGCATTTTTTCATATTGATGATAAAAATGAATATAACTGTTTGTAGAACTATTATTTCCATTATATTTCATCTACATACACAAATGAATTTTTTAAAAAAAGCTATCACCGATGTTGATTTCCATAGCATGTTGTAACGAAAAACAACTAGCTTCAAAAATAAAAATAAAAAAATATGTATTTGTTTTATTTGTTTATTTATTTTATTTTCTCCACTATCCTACTCTTCTTTGAGAATTGAATAGGTTTATGTATAATAGTATTTCCAGTGGAACCATTTTAGAATTGAGGCTTTACGTATGCACATACCCAAATTTGAAAAATGCATGTTGATAAAAATTAGGGTATGAGAAGCCAACTTCCCTTGAAAAGATGGTATCAAAAATTGTTGAAGTATGGAGTGATGATGCAAACACGTGATGGAGTGAAACCAATCTTCAATATATCCGTTCCTTTCTTGATTTCCCATCATACCATGAAGTTCTTGAGCTTTTAAAATGGTTTTTTGGTGCAACCTACAAGAAACCTCATTTTCTTCCATAGCTTCTACAATTTTTGAATTTAAAACATTCTGAATCTCATTGTAAATTTTCTCTAATGGCACATGTGAGATAGAATGGGTGGGAAGGTTGGGTAAATTTGGTAGTCCAACACTGTAAGCATGTTGTACTGGTTTATTGTGGTGAGGGTGTGGAATTAGTTGAGTAGGAAATTCAAAAAAAAATGTTGCGTAGTTTCTTACCATAACAGAAGATGTTCTTCATGTGTTCCTTCGAAGCTCCTTCTTCCAATGTTCCTATCAATTAGTTAGTGAAATTGGTGGTGCTTACATCACCACTTGAATGAAATCATGTGATTTGTTTTTCAATTTTTTTTATTTTTATTTTTAAGTCATTCACACAAAAATTCAAACATCTATTTCTACCCTAGGTTCTTTAACAGTCCTGCTGGAAAGTGGGCGGGGGAGCAGGGCTTTTACATGCTCCGTACGCAGGTTCTTACCTTCCGTTTTTAATACCCAATTCTCTCCTAACAGGCACTCATCAGATGCACACTACTCTTTAAAAATGGCTACACTCTCCCCGGCAACGACGCAAAAATGTGGAGTGATAAAAAGGTGTCTTTTAAACTCCTAATTACCTTCACATTAATTATCAACCCAGGGACGACTTTTTATTTCAAGAGTGTACTCAGTCTGAGGCAGCTATTTACTCAAGAGTAATGTTTTGTAGTATAGTGCTTAAAAGCTACAAAAGTAAATGAATGCTTAAAAAAGAAATCTAACAATAACATAAACTCAAATGCTCTGAAATCTAACTATTCACTCAACAAACATCAATTGAGGATACAGTAGAAATAACTCATTCCTCTAGAGATTGATGCAATTGAAATCAAACCGGAACAAGACAATCAATCTGGGAACGAGGAAGTAATAACCAATGTTCTCTACAGTTGACAGTCCTGCTTTAAAGCAATCAAAAGGAAATCGAACTTGAACTAAAGCTACCATTGAAAGTAAACTAGGAAAACTCATTAAAAGCAAACTAGTGCAATTAATCAATAGAAATGAACAACAAAGTAAATGGGTGCATGTCTACAAATTAACTACCTCAAAAGGCTAAATCACACCAAGCATTGCATCAGTCGAAGGTTCGGTAGCAATAACCCATCCTTTTCATAACTGATGAGAACAAATCCGAGGTTTGCGAGCTAGGTAGCAGATGCTCGGGCTCACTACAGCTTGAGATTGTCCTTGATGAATATAAATGAAATGGCAAGTAAAGGAAATAACAATGAAATAGAACATCACATCAGCCAACGGTTTGGTGGAAATAACCTATCCCTTTCATAACTGATGGGATCAGATCAGAGGTATAGGAGCCAAATAGCAGAAGCTGACACTCACTATAGCCTGAGTCTGTCCTTAAGAAATGGCAAGTAAATGAAACAACAAATCATCAATCTTGAAATAGACCAGCAATTGAAATGAAACAACAATTCAGAAATGGAACATCAACTAAATATGAATGTACAACAATCCAAATCAAGCACGCAACATACTTATCATTAAAAGGGACAGTAATCCGAGCTTCGATGCAATATGCATGAATCACAGTTATAGAACAACAATCCCGAATAAACAACAGTCACAATTTAAGAATACATGATACAGTTGTACTGATTTAGGAACATACAACGTGGTTAATCTGTAATCGAATGACAATCTGTAAGGAACAGCAATGTTATATCAATTATCCAAAGGAAAAGCAATGCGATACAAAGTTAAAATGATAACATAGCATTCCTGTTGCAGATAATGATAGTATCCAATCAAGTATATCTAATAGCGCTGATATGTAAAACAGTAAAGTGTGTCAGATTACTGAACAGAGTAAATGAAAGAGATCAAACCACACAGGAAGCATAAAGATATAATACAGTAGCAGCGTACTCCACCAGAGGCTGGGCCCTTAGCCGTCAGCGGATGCTGTTGGGTTACTTCAGGCTCAAAGATGGAATGGCAACTAGATTTATATTAAAATATCAAAGCAGAGTTACCGTGGATTACAACAAGAAGTCTCTCAATCTCTCAGCCATTATCCATTCTCTCTGCCATCCTCAATTCTGAAGCTCTAATTCATCCTCAATTCCATCATTCGAATCCCTCTGAAATCACCCCCCTCTCTGATCTCTGTTGTGATTTAAATAAAGAGAGATCAGAGATAAGTTACAATCAAGATAAGTACAACATGATTTCTATTAAAAAATTAGATTGTTTCCAACCAATTGATAAACAAGAAGATATATTTCCATCCAACTTTCAACAAGAGCAAGACGAATTTGGCTTTGCAGCTGAGATTTGGAGGACGGCTGCAACAACAAATCTGAGAAAAGCGTGCTCAAAGAACCCTGGGTTTCTCTCAGTACAAGCCGAATTTGGGCAAGTCGTTCTTTGCTAAAGTTAATTGGGTCCGTTTTGGACAAAACCTATGTTCCATATTTTCCAGATTCTGCTTCATTTGTTCAGAATCTCAACCGCAAAACCATCACTTCTTATTCCAGCGAATTTCTGAGTTGGCACTTTTAATGATCAAGTCTTCAATCTGGAGATTATCTTGGAGGCTAAAAATGGTGAATAATGTTACAACTGATTTATTAAAACTATCATTGATAAAATCATTCATAATCATCAATTTATTAGAAATAACGGAAGATAAATAATATTCATCCATAAGAGCATAAATCATTTTTAAAATGGATTAAAATGATAAATTATAACAAATAATATAATAGAGAAGAGTAAAAATGGATGAAATAAGTGTTACAAAGTGGTCGTATTCACAACCCAACAGCTAGCACACCAATTTGTTTTATCTCTCCTGTAATAATGAAATTTTATGGAAAAAAGAGTTGATTTTAAGTCAACAATATATCCCTCATTTGAACTCCAATTTGGGTGACTGTCTATTTGAATTTGGGCATTTTTCTGCAAAGAATCGAAATTTTCTATTTTTTTCTAAAAATTTTGCAAAAAATAATTCATATTTCCTCTGCAAATTTGCAGCCCAAAAAAAAAATCAAGTTCTAGCTCTGATACCATGTAGAATAATTTATACAAATCTAGATCTGATAATATGTAGAAAATCCTATAGATTTACAAGATAATGCAATTTTTTGAAGCAAGAGACAAGAATCTACTTCTACTCTTTACAGTGGAATCCCATAAACATTGAGCAAATCATAATCAATATAGAAGGTGAATTAAAGGAACATATCACAATAAATAATTGGGGAAAACGATAGATCAAAGCCCCACTATCTGTTTTGTATTGTTCCAAAAAATGAAGATGAAATTACAATGCTTTTTCTCTCTAGAACAATCTGCAAATTCAATCTCTAACTCATAAGCAAGCTCAAGTTAAAATCTTAGCCACTTCACAAGGTCTCCAAGTATCTATTCCAATATGCCCTCGGTCAAAGAATTTAGATGAACACAATATGCTACGCTCAACCTTGAGCTTAACCTATGGACATATTTCCTATCCTCTACTGGATGATTTCGTTTGGTGAATACTTAGAGCCAAATTTCCAACCCTCCAAGATTTTAATTCTTTGCAAAATTCTTGAGAGAATTAGCTCGTATTTAAAGCGAAATTTTACATCCATAACTACACAATCCTTCTAGGTTCGGTTCCTCATTGCATGCACTATTAGTGCAACTCAGAAAAACCTAGAACAAATAGTACATTGTCCTTTCACTCTAGTCTCAATTGCATCTTTCTCTAAATCTACATGCATTAGTTTCTAATGAGGGAATATAAATTAATTTGGGTAGCACTAGTTGAGTTCACTAATGCATCAATTGACTATTAACTCACTATTAGTTCCTCAAACAGTTTGGAAGTAATTTAACTATTCTTAAATCAGTAAACTGAGTTAACTAATTACAACTCATACTTAACTCATCTTGGACCCCTATAATATAGGGAGAACATATACATGACTTCGAAAAGTCTCCCAACACGAAATTCCTAAGTTAACTAAGTCATCTCACTCTATCTAACTATTAGAAGTTGTTATGAGAATAAAATTCAATTTTAATTCTAACTTTAATTGAAGGACAAATTAAATTGGATTTTCTGGATTCTATTTTTATTATTTCCTATTGTGATTTCCAACAGATGAGGCAAGTAGAAGAATCCTTTATAAATAATTGATCAATATCATAACTTGAAAAGGTAGCCCAGTGAAACAATGAAGGATTTATCAACACATTTCAAGAACATGTACAATTCCATACCTCTAGACATAAAGCATCCTCCCATATTATCTTTACTCCATTATCCTAATGTTTTTGATCTTGAGATGACATACCAACTCACCGAGAGAAATCCAACAATACTTGAAGACATGCAAAGCTGAAGAAATCCAAAATGAAGTCAGAAGGAATGGTAGCTATAAAAGAAGAGCATGCCACTTCCTCTGATGCAAAAAATAATACCTTGGTGAAAAAAATGGAGAAGATGGTGGAGAAGATGACATTAACTGATAGAGCTATTGTTAAAGAGGCTCAAGCTGGTCGTTAGATATGAAATCCAATTTTTCGAAGATAGACAACAATGAAAATAGAGCAAAGGGATCGGAAAGGTCTAGAGAAATAACATCAACAAGTAAAACCACCTTTTTAAATAGAATTGTTCCCATGAAAAGGATGAAGAAGATTAGAAATTATAGAATTGAGGCTTCTGCGATTCATCATAGTTGTAAGAAGAGCTTTGGCGTAAATTACCAGAAGAGAATTTTTTTTTTTTTGTGATGCGAAGCAAGCTCTATATTTGACCAAGTAGGATCAAGAACAAGAGAAGTTTGAGATTTTTTGATAGATTAGGAAGAATCGCTACTTGCTCAGTCCAAAAATGACACAATGATGGCTAAAAATGAGCAGTACAAAAAATGGTATGAAAATGTCGTCATGCAGGTCCAAAGACAGTAGAATATAAGGAGAAGAAATGTGGAAACAATGAAACGAAGAAAGTTGTGGCATTTAGTAGTGTAAGTAAAATATGTGGTAGTCAGTAGTGTACAGAAATATGTCCCCAACAAAAATGGTCAAAAGAAAGATCCTCCCTTCAGCATTTTAGAGAGGAAAGAGGATACTTCTAAGGAAACTGCAGAAAAGAAATATGTTGTTCATAAGGAGGTAGAAAAAGCATCAAATCCTTTTAATTTTGAGACTGAGCATTCCAAGTCGAAAATCTCCATTCCCCTTGCTTAATTGCTAAGAAATGATCAATACAGAGCTAAAATTTCGAAGGAACTAAGATTTGACAAAACATCTAATAGTGTCAATATAGTTGATGACCATCAAACTATCATTTTTGGGCAAAAGGTTGATGTGAAAGAGTAGGATGGATATGTGCCTCTTTTTCATGTCAATCTAAACATGCATGATCAAATATTTCACAAAGATATGCTAGATTCTAGAGCCTCACAAAATTAGATGTCGAAAGTGATTATGAAGAAGTTGGTGCTTGACATCACCAGACATTACAAGGAGTTTTACTCTTTTGATTCCAGGAAATTGAAATGCTTGGGATTGATCAAGAATTTAGCAGTCTCAATAACTCAGATTCCTTCCAAAAGTATGGTGATGGATATCGTTGAAGTAGACATATCTCCCAAATTTGGCATTGTTCTTTCCATATCATGGATGGAAAAGATACATGGTGAAATGCAAACTGAGATGACTTACATAACCATCATGTTCTTTGGTGTTCAAACAAGGAGGTTGTATAGGGAGCCACTCATGTAATACATTATTAGCAACAAAGGGGATCCTACAAATCATTTGGTATATGATGTTCATTATGATTTATATTCTTTTGTTTTATTTAATTATAGGTTTCCTGATGAAGAGGAGACAAGTACAGTTCTTATAATGTAAATAAAAGAGGAGGAAAGTGTGAAACAAGCAAATAAGCAAATTGAAGAAAATGGCAACAAAATAGTTCATAAAAATGTTGATAATTTGAAGGTTAAAGTATGTGAAGAAGCAAAACCAAAACAACAACTTTGTACCATGAATTTTGATGGGGTAGTGAGAAGAGGAGACACTATTGCATGTGTATGGATATTCATCTTGGTACTAAAAAAGATCGATCTCTTTTCATACAAACTACTTTGTTATTGTACCAACAATGTGGCGGAGTATGAAGCACTCCTTTTCGGCTTGCATGTCTTGAAGAAACCAGGGGCCAAAAGGATAGATGTCTATGGAGATTTGGAGTTAGTCATTAGGCAAGTCAGAGTTGAGTACTAGATAAAACATCCCTGGATGAGTGCTTACTAGAATGTTGTTTTGGATTTCTTGCAAACTTTTTATGAATATAGTTTTTTAGTTGTTATTAGAAGATAAAATCCCGTTGCATATGCCTTGGCCACATCAGCCTCTGACTTTGAGACTTCTAGAAATGTTAGAAGAAAGTAAAAAGTTGAAGTGAAATGTAGGCCTGCTATCCTAGACAATATGAAGTACTCGCATGTTTTTGAGAAAGACAAACATTTGGAAAATTTCCTATTGATGAAATAATAATTTTCCAAATTAAGGATTGAAAATGACTGCAAGATAGAGGAAGATGAAAAACAGAGTTTCATAAATAAGATTAAGGAAGAATTGGACAGACATGGAACATAATTGAAGGCACTGCAACTAAAAAACAATGCTATATGAAGAGCGATGGTACCATTATAGGATCTTTTCGATCAAAATGATGTATCCAAGAGGTTGAAATTGCTACCTACTGAAGCTGGGAAAGAGGAATGTGACATAGGTAGAACGAACCTTCCAAAGATGATTAACTTGTCCAACACTTTAAATCCATAAATGAAGCATAAGTATTGGATTTGTTGAGAGACTTTTCTGATTTCTTTTCCTGGGGATATGAGGATTTGAAGGTATATGACAAGGACACCATCCAACACACAATATCAATCAAGGAAGATTAAAGGCCATTTAAATAGAAGTTGTGGAGGAAAAATCATGTTATGCTACCCTTGATCGAAAAATAGGCAATGAAATTATTTGATGCTAACATTATAGTACCTCCTAGATTTTCTAAATTGCTATCTAACCTAGTTCCAGCCAAGAAGAAGAAAGGGGAAATTAGATTGTGTGAAGATTTTAAGAATTTGAATAAGGTGTCTCTCAAGGACAACTAATCATTGTTGAAAATGGATCATATCCTTCAGAAAGTGGCGTGTGCAAGGAGGATTTCGCTGTTGGATGATTTTTTGTGGTATAAATAAACTTTCTCACCCAAAAGATCAATATAAGATTTCATCCACTATACCTAGGGGAAACTTCAAATGTGTAATATGCCTTTCGGTTTGATGAACACGGGAGCAAAATTTTTAGCCAGTTATGGAATTAAATTTGACGATGAGAAGGAAAGATTCCTAGTGATATATTTGGATGATGTCACTATTTATTCCAAATAGATGAGGAAAATTTGTGGCACTTGAGGGTATTTTTTATAAAATATAGAAAATTTGGCATTTCACTCAACCCCAAAAAAATCTTTGTTTTGGTAGGAAGAAGGGAAATCGTTATGCCATTTCATTTCCAAACGCAACATTAGAATTGATCCAAGCAAAATTTTATTGATTCAGAGGACAAACATTCGAAAAATTAAGAAAGAAATATGGTCGTTTATTGACATAATAAATTTCTTAAGAAGGTTTATTCCTAATATGGATGAACTCTTGAGGAAAATTATAGACATGCTGAAAAAGGACAATGAAGTAAAATGGAATGAGAAAATTAGAAAATCATTCGAAGAAGTAAAATCTACATTGTCATATGCCCATATGCTTGTTAGTTAAGAATACACCTGGGATTTTATTATCTTTTCTTTCGCTTTAGAACAAAGCATTGTAGTTGTTTTGATTCAGAAGAATCAGCAACATGAGTAGCAACTTGTAAAATCCTCTATTAGAACACTCAGGGATGCTTCTCTCATATACAATATTATCGAAAAATAGGCATTTTCTCTATTAAATACTTTGAAGGACTTCCAGGTGTATATTTTACATTCACATGCTATTGCATATGTGCGAAGTGCCATTGTCAAAGACATTCTTACACATAATGATCCAGAAGATAGGTGTGGTAAGTGGTTTCCTCCATACTTGAGTATGATATTGAAATTAAGCCCACAAAGTTGATAAAGGGATAATTGCTAGTGAAAATGATGGTAAAATTAGATCTGTATTCTCTAGACATAAATTTCCTTGCTACCCTATCAGAAGAAAATGAGTTGAGGCCAATTCAGCAGGTTCTAGAAAATTTTGTTGTCTCTCCATGGTATGCAGACATCGTGTATGTATTGCAATAGTTACAAGCACCCCCACGTTTGGCCAAAACCAAAGCTATAATTTTTAAGTTGAAACCAATTAAATTTTGTTTTAAGGAGTAGTTTTTGTATTGGAAGGATCCTAGTGCCATGTTGTTAAACTGTTTGTTTGAATATGATGCTCATAATACCATGGAGGAATTTCATAAAGGGGATTGTGGTGGACATTTTTTTTGGAGAAGCACTATAAGAAAGATCCTAAGGGCCATGTTGTATTGGGAAACTATGTTTGTTGATGTGTATAGAAGAGCTTCTAGCTATTGAGAATTCCAAAGATTCGAAGAAAGGAAGAAATTACTCCTACTACACCTATAACCCATTATAGTTAAGTCACCATTTTATCAATGGGCACTTGATTTTTTGCAGAGAAATCCATGGTACTCCTCCAGGACAACGCAAGTGGATATTGCCAACAACTTATTATTTCACCAAGTGGACTGAGATAGTTCAAACTAGAGAAGCTACAATTATGGTTATTATTTAGTTTTTAGGGGAAACTGTTTTGTCCAGGTTTGGTTTTTTACATAAAATCATTACAGGCAATGTTTTGACTTTTAGGTCAAAGAAGATGGTGGATTTTTGTCATAAATACAACATTGTCCTTCACCACTCAAAAACTGGTTACCCTCACACTAATGGTTTAGTTGAATATTCCATTAAGAGCCTAGTTAATATTATAAAAAAAGGGTTGCAAGAGAACAAAAAGAGTTAGCACAATAATCTAGTAAATGCATTGTGCGTTGATCGGGTGAGCACCAAAATGTCAATAGGCATGCCTCATTTTCAACTAGTTTATGGCACTGATGTAGTTTTTACATCTTCATTAGGAGTTCCTCTGATCAAATTGTTGCAAGAAGCAGAAGTGGAACCCAATGATATAAAAAGGAGAATCAGTCAGATGATGTAGCTTCAACATTCAGGAGAATAGGTATACAAAAATACTCAACTCATATAGGACTGGATCAAGAAAAATTATGACAAAAGAACGAAAGCAATTGATTTCCATATTGAAGTCTTGGTGCTAAAATGAGATGCCCTAAATGAGGACAAAGGAAAACATGGGAAGTTTGATAACCTGTGGAAAGGTTCTTTTAAGGTTGCTTCTTTTCATGGAAAAAAATCTTATCTCTTGAAATAATTATTAAGAGAGCTACTTGGAGGATGGCCTGTCAATGGTAAGCTGCTGAAACATTTTCTTGTTTAAGTTACAACTGATTCAACATTTCATTTTGTATCCCATTTTATTTTCAATATTGCAAGTGTGGGTGGTTGTCATTAGGATTTGAAGCCCAAAGTGAATGCCCAAAGATCCTGATGGTCTGTTGGCATATGTAAGTTCAATAATTCAGTCATTTATTTAATTTCAAATAGTACGTTAGTCATATTTTCAGTTTTTGATTTTTGAATCGATTTCTCAATTTTCTGAATAGGCTAGTAGTCTATTTTTTTTTCTTCACACCTCACTAAGAGGATTCCATCCCCATTGGAGTCAATTTTAGGGTCCTATAATATGAATTAGTAGTATTGGCCTCTTACTATCCATCTTGGTCAATTTAGCCCATGAATCACTCGGTGTCATAGCCTAAAAGGTTTTGATATTAAAAGGGTCATCAATCAAATTAGTATAAGGTTGTGAATGATTTTTTCCCATCAAATTTTTTGTGAAATGACCTTGCAAGTAAAATCAAAATGAGTAGCACTAAATTAAATTCCCAATGAGCTATAGTTCTCTCCAAAAGGATTCAAGCATCAAAATTTATGGCTAGGTGAAAATCCCTCTTCGAAAGCTTGGGAAAAGGAAAATGGCTAACTGTGAATCTCGAATCTCGAATCCCAAAGATTTAAAGAAAGAAGTAGTGGAGGTCCAAGGGGTATCGTTGATCGACAATCAGAGGTTTAGGGTGATCGATAATTAGCGATTGGAGGTCCAACATGCATCGCAATGGCGAGGACATATTGGCGATCTATGATTGAAAATCAGGTATATGAACATATCGATGATTCTGTATAATGGATTACTGGTAGGCTTTTGTAAAATTGGCGGTCGCATATCCCATGTTGGATTTCTAAGGCGATCTACATACTACGATCTCATGGCAAAATTTTCAAACTGGCAACGTTAATAATATTGTGATATGGAAACGCCAATAGTGTTAAACCATCGGGAATGTGCTAATAGTGTTAAAGCATCGTGGACAATCAAATACACATTAACAAACAATTTCCTGAAAGATGTAGAGATGGTAGGGCCTTTAAAGTCTCCTTTAGCGGGACACATGGCAGTATAATGTTGGTTTTGATGAGGGACACGTTGTGGGAAGTGCTTGGTTCTGGTAAGCCACATGGCATGTGAAGCCAACATACATGTGGTAGGAAGATTTGACTTTTTGAGGTGTTCTAAAGGTGGAAATGAGGGTGACATGTGTCATCGCTCACGAAGTTCCATGTGGAAAATAATGACATCATATCAACAATCGAAGGTTGAGGCATGTCACATCTCCAATGTAAATCCTCATATTGAAATCCTCTGATATTGGGCTGGCACAACGATGACAAAGAGCTCAAATAACCAAAGGTGTAGGGCTGAGAACCAAGGGCTATCATCGCATTGGAGCATACATATAATATCAAAGTTTCTAAAAGGGTGCATATCAGGGTTTCTTCTAATATACATATCAAGGAAACATCTGATATTAGGATCCCAAAGCAATGTGGACAGATGGCACAAAACAAGAAATGACATGATGAGTATATGTTGTATGTGTTTAAATAAAAGCTTGCACAGAGAAAGTTTAGAAAGGTTTATACATGTTAAAGCATTAGTGTTGGCCCTCACTTATCACCTCTCCACATGTATTGAGCCATGTCACACATCGACGACCAAAGGATTAGCATTGTCAAAGATCTGAATTAAATCTTTTGATTTGAAAGACTTGATATTTTAAAGAGCCTAGGTGCATATGTTGTGGTCCCATGTCTTACACATTGGGCCTATTCGTAATGCATTGATATTTCAAAGAATCAACCCCCATCCCTGGCTAAAGGGTTTAGCCCCTAAAAGCTTTGGCCCTATGTCCAAGGCCCTGGTCATGTATATGTCGCCTAAGACCCCAAGACTAGGTATATGAGAGAGTTTACACTCTACGTAGTACAAAATTGCATGCAATAGGAAGTTTTCATATAATAAGCCCCTAGTTTGACTCCTAGTCATAGAACTTAGAAATGTGGGAAAGCATGGCAAATTGAACTGTAACACAACTGCAACACAACACATATGGGTTGTTGTTTCTTCTTTTCTGATTCATAAAGTAGAGGAACCTCATAAGCCTAAGAAGGAAACTGATAAGATTGAGCGAGGTCGATAAGGTAGAAGAGGAATGTACCAAGGCATCTAGAATATTTTGGCAAGATTTTTGGCATGATGGAAGGTAGTTTGAGATTTTCTAGAGGCACTATTTAGAATTTTTGTGTCTATTTTTTTATGCAAAACAATAGGTTTTTGTTTTATGTGTTTCTACATAATTTAATTTTTCTTGTTGAAATTATTATACCATGAGCATATATCTTATTGTTTAGATGAATGAACCATTATCTCAAAATTCGCTATTACATCGCTTTGTTCTAGTTTCCTAGAATACATGTTCTTCCTCTTAAATGACATGCAAAATTCGTCCTTTTACTTATATTATTTATGTGTCATTTATCCACTATTCTATTGCTCACCCTCCTACAATGAACCTGATTAAAAAAATCAAAAGGACTACATATCTCACTCTTGTTACAAGAATCTTTCATTATTTTAGCTATTCATTGAAAAAATTTAGTAAAATTGACTCCATGTACAATGGAATTTCCTCACACTTTCCATCAAAATATTGAAAAAATCTTATTATTTATGCTCTTAAAAACTAGCCTATGATCCAAAATACCCAGCCAAATAATTGACTAACAAAATTGTATAGAGACAGCACTCTCTAAAGCTATAAGGGCTAGATCCTAGCTTGTAAGTGGTCTTGTGGTTACCCCTGTGGCTCTTTCCTCTGCCTAAAGGAATTTATAAGGTGCTAACAGAAGTAACATTTCACTTGAAATATGGGAGCGAACATTAAAATTTAATTGAAAAAATTGGTATTCTAGGTATTTAAGAACATAAATTATTAAATTACATTGTATATTTGCAACATTATTAACACACCTTGAATGTTTAATATATCCCCTCGAGCTGAAAGGGGGAAATTTTGGATTGATGCTATACAAATTGGCATCAACAAGTAGAGGTGTAATTGTATAGTTGATTAGTTACCTAACATTATTCAAAGAGTTTTAAAGCTGGTTAGTCATTTAATATCATACGAAGAGATCTAAAACATGTAATGTAGTAGAATTGTAGAAAAGTGTGAAGAAAAAGAATAGAGAGATTAAACTTTCTGAATTCATCAACCAAAAAAGGAAGATTATATAGGAGGCAAACTAGCAAGCACATTCTATTTGTATGTTTCTAGTGCTTTATTATTTTCTTTACAAAGATTTGTGCTTCAAAGTGTTTCAAGTTGAGTCATATTTTCCTGGTTTTTTTTTGCCTTATTCTTCATCTGTTTATGTGCATTTGTTAGTTTTTTTTCAAGTTACATACATTTTGTTACTTAAGAATGTGCATTTATTTTCTTATCTATGTAAGTTAGATTAATTTGGTTGGCTTAGAAATCTACTTTCTTGAAGTATGAAGGAACAATTTAGTTAACAATGATATAGCAGCCTACAATATGAAGCAACAAATTAGTTAAAATTAACATAATATAGTCATAGTGTAAATGACATTACTAATAAGGCATGGGTTAGATGTGTATTGGATGCTTTATCCTGATATGCATATCTTATCATTATTGTATGTCTTATACTTTGTCTTGATATGTGTATGTTATGATTTTTTATATGTTATAAATTCATGCCTTCATAGGTAATTACATAAGATTTGATAAAACAGTAATAATGTGGCATCAAAAAACTGTAGTACCTTTGAGCTCTATATTTGTCTTCTATACATCCTAGTTGTTGCATTTTTGTCCATGTATTGTGAAGAGGAATTATATGTCAAGGGAAACCATCAAACTCAACTCTAAATATTTGGGTTGCTTTCCCAACATGATTATAAAATAAATATTTCCTTTGGGGCCCACCTTGTGTAGAGTAGTGGAACTTACCCATTTTTCTCCACACTTCCACACAAACTTTAGATTTATAGATGCCTTTCCTCCACATAGAATTTAGTTGTACATTGACTTTAGCTAGAGTGATTACGTCTCTTCGGTTCAACAATATTTCAAGGTATAAAATTGATGGAATCATGTGCATAGGTCTTCTAACAACCTAGAGTGTTATGTTTCCAATTGAAAATATGACGAAAATAAAAGCTGAGTATTGATCAACAACTAGATATTAATCCACTTTGAGGGGGTAATCTCCTTTACATCACATGAATGAACAATTATTGGATAACTAAAAAGACAAGACTTCCTTGCTATATGTGTGAGTCTAAGGGGTGAATATCTAATTAGGGCCAACATAACAATAATAACGTAATGGCACAATGATAAAAATAATGGGATTTTATGGGACACAACAATAATAATATGGGGGATACATTACTATTATAGGGATCTAACATGCACTTCTTCTCCAAAAAAAAAGTCCTCAATGCTAGAGTAGTTTTGGATACTTCTCAATAAAATTCGCATCCTCCCATGTGGAGCCTTCAATAGTAAGTTATTCCACTTAATGAGATACACTAAAATTCATCTATTTCGTAGCTACCTGATTATCTTATTATGATTTCTTCAGTATCCAATATGATTTTTCTTTCCTCGTTATGTTTTGGAAATTTGGTTTTCTCTAGACACTTTTCACCTACAACAATATTTAAGCATGATGCATTTTAAACTAGATGTAGTCAAGAAGATGCAAACACCTCCAATTTGTATCCATAATATCAATCTTCTACAACACTTCATAATTGCCATAGTACTTGGGTGATAATTTATTGTCCTTCTTATCTTACTTGAGAGAATTTTGTTTGTATGGTTGTAGTCATAAAAATACCTAATAACTCACATGAAAACTTCTTTCATTGTGATGCCAGTGTTCTTGTTTTTCATTCAATTTTACACCAGGGTTAGGTTTCCCTTTAGGAGTTGGAGAACTTCTTGTTCATGCTCGATGTGATCTTCTACTAGAATCTTAGAATTGTCTCTTAAGGTGATGTGATAGACAATCGGTAATATCTATAAAGGGCCATAAATAGGCCACTTTTGTTGCAGTATGGAAGGAAGTGTTATACCACCATTCTGCCAAAGTTAACCACATGATTCATTGTGTTTTTTTATCAAAGACAAAGCAGCTGAGATATATTTATAATCATGCGTTTGTTATCTTAGTTTTCCCATCAGATGAAAGGGTTAATGAATAACATTGATGTTGATGAGTCACTCAACTCCTTTCATATTATTTTGAAAGATTGTTCAAAAAAGCAAAAATATTTTATATTTTTATAAGAAGAGTTTCGGTGTAAATCACATGTAGAAAACCTTTGTCGACACATTTCGAACCAACAAGTGTGCTTCATCATCAGGACAAGTTGAGGAGTCAGATCATGGTCACACATTAAATAGGGAGAGCAAACATTCCCAACAGCTAGGTTGACTAGGTTGACCATCAATGACTATATAGAAAAATGGCTAGGTAATATTATACTGCTTAAAAAGAAAAAGAAAATAATATTATAATTATAGTAGAT